>CAJNOJ010000161.1:16147-78125 GCA_905250025.1 Adineta ricciae | reverse complement strand
TGATCCTCTTTTTCTCAAAATTCATCTTCTTCGTCCTCTTTTCTGCTAATTTTTTCTCTTTTGCCTCTTTCTTCTCTTTTTCGACGAATATTCGTTGAACTACTGGAGTTCCATCATTCTAGATTTTCTTTTTCTCTCATTCATATTTTTTTACAGTTGTGCCTGTGAATAAAACGAAATTTCATCTAGCTTGATTGAAAAAAAAACGAATCGGAAGCACTCGTGAGTCCGAAAGTAAGCGATGTATAAATTGATATAAAAATCGGTTTTAAAACGATAAATTTTCCATGCGAAGATATAAAATAGTTACAAACATTTTCGACGTTTATAAATCGAGTCCATTTGTATATATATTTAAACATTTTATTTCAATTTATAAACGCATCAGAGATTTATAAATACTTGATTAGTTTTTAAATTCGATCCATTTATAAATAAACATCTAATTTATAAACATTTCAGCGATTTAAAGGGTGAGGGGGTGGGTGAGGGTGAGAGGGTGAGGGTGTGGGTGAGGGTGGGGTGAGGGTGTGGGTGAGGGTGGGGTGAGGGTGTGGGTGAGGGTGGGGGGTGGGTGTGGGTGGGGTGAAAAGTTTTTATGTCTGGAACCGATAGAGCTCGTCGAGTTTGATCTGGGACCAGTGTTAAAATCGGAATCGGCGGTTCTAGAACGAATTCGCCCGGTTTTTCTCTAGTTTTGGGTTTTTTGGGTGCTATTTTCAGGTTTTTTAGGCTTTGAGAGTGAAAAAAGAGCTTTTTGGGAAATTCTATTTTTGGAAGCGATAGAGCTCATCAAGTTGTAATTTGAACCAGTGTTGGTTAGGTTGGAACCTACGCTAAAACGAACCCGCTCAAGAAAGTGTCGAATCCTGCCCGAAGATATCCTACGTGTATACAAAGTTTAATACTTTAGTTGAGTCATTACATCATGGGAATCACCCATTTTATCGAACGCACATGACTTAGATAAATAAGCGCAGAGATAGAAGCGACTTTTTCACTATACAAATATTATCAAATAGAAACAAATGAAACAGTAGATAAAGTCACTTTGATATTTTATACTACTAAAAAGACTGATTTAAGAGTTGTTGATAGTGATATGAGTGTCTATGAATATAAAAAAAACATAGAGCTTGATGTAGAAGCGAAACTTTATTATCGATAATCATTCAGAGGAAGCAAACATTAGATGACAGTTAACGATTTTTAAAAAGCTTTATGAGAATTTTGGAAACAGTTCTCGATAGTTGTATATTAAAAAAGACTATAGTTCTAATTGTTTTCAGAAGATTACTTCTTGTGCGTATAGAAATTGATAGAAAAGAACTTGATTATTTACTATTAAAAGTTCAGAGCGAGAACTAGCATTGAGTTTCGTTACTTTTGCTGTAGGATTGAAAATTTTTTATTTTCTTCACTTTTCCCCCTTTTGATATAACGGAAAAGAAATGACATAGTTACTTTATTTTTTCTTCTAGTAAATCACTTGATCCAATAAAATATTTATAACCATGTCTCAACAAAATGTTGATAAAACAAACAATCGCTTTGCGACGAGTACTTTTGCTGAATTTCAAGAAGCGAATGGCAATCCAATATTTGGGTACGACGATGTGCCTGTGAAATCACTAGAAATTGCAGTAAAAAGTGTCGTCCATATCGTGCCTAACGTGGAAGAATATGTCAATAAAGCCATGAAAAAACGTAAACAAAATACACATTTAACAAGAGATGAATCAGCATCAATCTATCTTTACACAATGCCGGTGAACTTCTTCGAGCGTCTTAACGAAGCACTTCGTTTCAAGAATCCAGAAGCATTAAAACCATGGTTCGACTTCTTGAAGTTATTCACAACTGCTTTAAAAAAATTACCACCATGTACAATATCGGTGATATGGCGAGGCGTTGGAGATAATTTTGGAGAAGAGTTTGTTGAAGGTACCGAACACACTTGGTGGAGCATAAATTCCTGTTCATCTAATCAGAATGCAGCGAGATGTTTTGCTGATTTTAAGGGCACTCTGTTTTCGATTTACGCAATCAATGGTAAAGACATTAGTATGTATTCTGCAAAACCAGAAGAAAAAGAAATAATTCTTATGCCTGGTACTCGCTTGCGTGTCAAATCTGCATGGCCTTCTGATCTCTCCACGATTGTTTTGGAAGAATGGTGAGTCTATTGGCAATATGTTTTACTTCTAATCAAGACAGATATTCCAAAAACCAAATTCTTCAAATACCTAAGATAATGTCTCGTAAAAAGAAGAGGTTATGTTCCATGTATTTACATTTAAATACGGATGTTCGAATAGACGATCTGAAGAATATCTCAGTAAATACATAGCAATGCAAAATATATAATAACTTGATCGTGTAAAATAAATTCATCTGTATGTCGAATGTTTTCTACAAAGTATCTTATCAGTCATGCAGACATGAAAAAGCATTGTTTTATAGCTATATTTGTTACAATTTCAGTATTTAGAAGCGTTTAATTTTCATCTTTTAGTACTGTGATTCCTGCTGGACAACACATCATGTTATCTTACAATATCAATCATAAAGAAATCGTATTTCAAATTTACGAGTTTTTACGAAATCAGAAGATGCCAGTTTGGATCAACCAATCAGGAAATTTCACCACAGATAGCCTGCACGATAGGTATGTGTTTTAAATTATATATTCTTTCTCTCTCTCTACATTGTTTCTTTCAATTGCATTATTCTTTTAGTTTGACTAATGGAGTAGAGAACGCTGCAGCAGTTTTTTGTTTTTTGACACCAGATTATGAAAGGTCACCAGTTTGTAAACTTGAACTACAATATGCACATAAGCGGAGAAAACTAATTATCCCGTGTTTGTTCGACGACAAGAAATTCTGGGAAGATTCTTCTTGGTTAATGACAGTAGTTGGATCTCTTCACTGTTATAATATCAAGGAAATTCAGAATAAGGACAAAATGCATTTAGAGAATTTGATCAGTTATTTGAACAAAAAACATTCTTCATCGAAGAACGTCTCAACAGAATCAATTGGTCCACCAAATTATCTTTTCGAATTAATTAAATACAAATATCTATGTGACAACAAAATGGAACGCTTCATGAATCCATCGAAAACGTTTCCAATCGAGCAGAGTTATATCAATTTGGCTATAGTAGAAACGAAAGAAACTAAAGAAAAAGAAAAAGAATTCCGTAATACTCATAGTATCGATGCAATATTGGAGACTTATGAAAATATTTATGGAAGTAAAACTCCTATCGATATCAAAGATATTTTCCAAAAATTCAAAGATCAGAACAGAAAGATCTTAGTATTCGGTCGTGCTGGTATCGGAAAATCAACATTTTGTCGCTATGCTACTTATCAATGGGCAACTGGTGCAATATGGTCAGAATATGAATTAGTTGTGCTCGTTCCTCTGCGATCCTTAGCATTAGCACCATATAAAGATAATAAAGATTATTCTCTCATTGACATTCTGAAAAATGAATATTTTTCTTACCTATCTTCGTCAGACGAAGTTGAAAAGCTTTTGAAAGAACTAGTTCAGACAAGTCGAATTCTGTGGCTTCTCGATGGCTATGATGAAATAGCTTCGGATGATTCACGTCATATTAAACGCTTACTTGATCGGCTACAAAACACTCCAAATCACATCATTACATCTCGTCCATATATGAATACTTTATCATATTCTGTACAAATGGAAATTACAGGTTTTACGGATGAAAATATCCGAAAATATGTCGAACAATTCTTCAATCAATTAGGGAATGAGACACAAAACTCATCGGAACAAGATGAGAAGTTGCTGAACTTCTTGAAAGGAAATCCAAAGATTTGGGGTATTGGACATATTCCAATCAATCTTGAACTTATTTGTACTATTTGGGGTGATACTAACTGGCAAGAAAGTGAGATAATAACAATCACAAGATTATACTACAAAATTACAGTATGGCTATGTCGACGATATAGGGGAAGAGAAAACAAAGATATCCAAATGATAGATGACCTTCTTCTTGGAGTTTGTGATGAACCACTGAAATTTTTGGAAATATTAGCATTTAAAGGAATGGAGAACAACAACATTATTCTAAGTTCAAAACTACTGAAAAACGTTTTCAGAACGACAAAGTACTCAAAGCTCTTTGCCAATATACTCAAAATTGGTATATTAAAATCATGCGATGGTCACAAGTTAACTGGCACCCAAATCGAAGTAGAAAAAGATCATTACTTTATTCATCTCAGTTTTCAAGAATATTTTGCAGCACGATATTTATTGAGAACATTAAAGAATAAAGATCAGCATCAGAAGAAAAAAGCAATCACACTCATTCAGTCACTAAAATATAATCAACGCTTTGAGTTAGTTTTCACTTTTCTATCTGGTCTTCTGTTTCATGACAATGATCAACAATGGATGAATTTATTCTGGAAAACATTGATGGAAGACCCATTAGATGTCGTTGGTTTCAGACATGTTCAGATTGTTATTACTTGTTTAGAAGCGACTGGGTGTGACGAAAGCGTTCCATACTTTGATGAGTTAATTCATTCAATAATCCAACGGATCCAATATGAAATAACTACGCAATATTATGGTTCAAATCATTTATTCTTACCATTACTCGAAAGAAGTCCGTCATTAGTAAATCGGCCAGAAATAGTTGATTTCTTTATACGGCTGTACGATACTCAAAATACTGACAAAAGACGCGCAGTATATTCAATTGTTGCGAATTTACCGACTTCTAATACATACTCAAAATGGATTGACTTTCATTCAAAAGTACTTATCGGTGGAGAACTGGATTTTAAAGAGCGTGCTTGTCGAGTGTTTGAAACCATGCACCCAGACGCATTATCCGATCAGATAATCGATACGCTTATTAAATTATCTTGTGGTACAGCCGATCACATGCGATACAATGCGGACAATGAGTATTTTAACAGACATCGACATGATAACGACACCGAAATGGATTCCAAACGTGAGCTACAATATACCGCACACGATGTCATCATGAATATCCTACGAAGCGACGTAGGGAATAAAACGATCAATAGAATTATGACACGACTTCATCATATGGACACTCCTCTAAAAAATGGTATGAATGCGCTTCTCCGAGAGCTAGGCAAGATAGCAGCAACTGATGAAGTAATTCAGAAGCTCCTAGTTTTACTCGATGACAAGGATTGGAATGTCAGAGAATCTGCGTGCTGCACTCTTAAGAAAATGGGTGAAAAAGCAGCAACTGGCGAAGTAATTCAGAAGCTCGTACTTTTACTGGGTGATAACAGTGAGGATGTCAGACAATCTGCGTGCCAGACTCTCGAGAAAATGGGTGAAAAAGCAGCAACTAATGAAGTAATTCAGAAGCTCTTAGTTTTACTCGATGACAAGGATTGGAATGTCAGAGAATCTGCGTGCTCCACTCTTAAGAAAATGGGTGAAAAAGCAGCAACTGGCGAAGTAATTCAGAAGCTCGTACTTTTACTGGGTGATAACAGTGAGGGTGTCAGACGATCTGCGTGCCAGACTCTCGAGAAAATGGGTGAAAAAGCAGCAACTAATGAAGTAATTCAGAAGCTCTTAGTTTTACTGGGTGACAAGGATTGGTATGTCAGAGAATATGCGTACGAGGCTCTCGCGAAAATGGGTGAAAAAGCAGCAACTGGCGAAGTAATTCAGAAGCTCTTAGTTTTACTGGATGACAAGGATTGGAATGTCAGAGCATTTGCGTGCCGGACTCTTAAGAAAATGGGTGAAAAAGCAGCAACTGGCGAAGTAATTCAGAAGCTCTTAGTTTTACTGGATGACAAGGATTGGAATGTCAGAGCATTTGCGCGCCGGACTCTTAAGGAAATGGATGAAAAAGCAGCAACTAATGAAGTAATTCAGAAGTTCTTAGATTTACTCGGTGACAAGGAAGGGTATGTCAGACGATATGCATGCCTGACTCTCGAGAAAATGGGTGAAAAAGCAGCAACTAGTGAAGTAATTCAGAAGCTCTTACTTTTACTGGGTGACAACAGTGAGGATGTCAGACGATCTGCGTGCCAGACTCTTGAGAAAATGGGTGAAAAAGCAGCAACTAGTGAAGTAATTCAGAAGCTCTTACTTTTACTGGGTGACAACAGTGCGGATGTCAGACGATCTGCGTGCCAGACTCTCGCGAAAATGGGTGAAAAAGCAGCAACTGGCGAAGTCATTCAGAAGCTCTTACTTTTACTGGAAGACAAGGATTGGTATGTCAGAGGATATGCGTGCTGGACTCTTAAGGAAATGGGTGAAAAAGCAGCAACTAATGAAGTAATTCAGAAGCTCTTACTTTTAGTGGGTGACCAGGAATCGGATGTCAGAGAATCTGCGTGTCAGACACTTGAGAAAATGGGTGAAAAAGCAGCAACTAATGAAGTAGTTCAGAAGCTCTTAGATTTACTTTGTGACAACAATGCGTATGTCAGACGATTTGCGTACAAAACTCTCGAGAAAATGGGTGAAAAAGCAGCAACTAATGAAGTAATTCAGATGCTCTTAAATTTGCTTGGTGACAGCAGTGAGGATGTCAGAGGATTTGCATGCAGCAGTCTTGCCAAAATTGGTGAAAAAGCAGAAACCGATGTAATAATTAAGGAACTTTCAATCCTGGTTTGTGGGAATGAAGATGCTACGGTCAGACTTAGCGCATGTGAGACTCTCGCACAAATCGGTGAGAAAGCAATGACCAAAGAAGTGATAGAAACATTTTTGGATACGTGTGTAGACTATGGAAACTTCAACACATACGAGATAAGATCTATGATTGGAAAGATTTTTCAATTCTCCCCATCCTTACTAGATTGGCAGGAGGAATCTAGAGTTAAGAAACTGTCAATGTGCGTTCAGAAGATGGACTCTCTGATTTTGAAGCATAGTTCTCTACATGAATTTGTTGTTTTTTTTCTGAAAACGAAGATGGAATCTTGGCTACCCATTATTAAGAAATTATTTATAGATCATGAATATGGTATGACTGTTAGGGATGGTATTATTACAGTTTATGGTAATAAAGAGCCAATTGAGTTAGAAGACGATGAAAGTGAACTCGGTGAGCGACTAGTGGAATATTTTAAGGATTGGGAAGGTTATAAATGGTCAAGACAGAATCTTATACCTTCCAACACATCGCGTGCGAACGCAACCAACGCCCCAAACTTTGTAACTGTATTTTTTAAAAATCTTTTCTCTCCTGCCAGCTTTATACTCAGTCTGTCCGTTGTTTGTTTTCTTCTCTCTCTTTTCGGTCTGTTTTTTTCCTTTCCTGTAAACTGGTTGTTTAATTACAAATAAAGCGTTGACTCCAAAAAAAGAAAGTATTTGTAGTTAAAACGAAAAAATTATAAGGAATAAGTAATCAAATAAGTCGGGAATCGGCAAGATGAGCACGGAAAGATGAGCACGGAAAGATGAGTACAGAAAGTTGAGCACATGAAAGATAAGCGAAAGGAATAATCAGCACCCGACTAATTAAGCACAACACCAATTATCAAATGTACAGAGCATTATGTTCATCACTAAATTGGATATACTCAGAACGCTAAGGAACATGTTTATACAGGGAATTGGATAATAAACTATGTCAACTTAAGTCTAACGATGTAATTAATTCACAAAAATATAAATAATGTTACATGATGTATATAACTTCAATTTCTTGTTAATTGACAATGTCGAATATCTCTGAAAACGGTACAACAAAGCAAAAGCACGATTAGATCTTAATGGTCATTCATACATCCAAGACCGACCTTACGGTGAAAAAGTTTACTGGCGTTGCATTAATTATAAATCTGATAGCTGTCATTTTCGTCTACACACCTGTATAATTACCAATTCGATTGCCTATAGTATTTCTCTATAAAAATAAATTTCAGTTTCTCACTAATTCAATAGATTGTCTATCAGTTAATTTAATTACATTTCTATGTATATCTATAATTAGGAGTCATGCTCAATTAGTCATTCGCCAACGATTCTTGACGCTTATCTTTCATGTGTTCATCTTTCTTTCGCTCATCTTTCATTGATCCAAATAAGTCTTCTCATTAAGCTTTCAACGCGACCATTACATTTAATAGTCTTCCGAGTCCTTTTGGATTTATGGGGAGAAATAGATTTGCTAGCAGATTTGAGATCGAATTAATCACCTTCCATATCCTGTTCTACTCTACATAAATATATGACTGCCTGTGTCGTTTTCGACGGTAGTAACATCTTCTAAAACTAATATTTTTCCTCTTTTTCATCAATATCACTTTTGCCATACCATATGATGTTACAATTGTTTTTTCTTTTATCTAGTTTTACCTTATAGCTTTTCTCTAATATTTTTCTTGTCATTAATATGTACACTCCAGCAGTTATTTGTTTTGCGATTTTTACGCTGTCGTGTGCCTTGTTTTCTCCTTCATGTATAGTTTCCAAAAATAAGATTTTATGTCTTTTTTTTGTTTCACTGCTGTAATGCTTTCTACAATAAAACCATTACTACTCACACTCTCAAAATATTCTATAGTTAAATACCTATTATAGAAGGTCAAAAACAGATAGATAATGATGAATTATGGGCTTGAAAATTACTTTTCCCAATATTAGAATGGATTGTCTATTCATAGTGTACTAATGGAAATATTCAATTTAGTATTTGATGAATACAATCGAACAGTAATAGCACCATGTGAAATATTGAGATAATCAAACATTTAAATAAGCTTTTGTTAACTTTTGAAAGAAAAATGATCTTCAACACATACATTACTATTTAAATAATCGAGAAAATACAGATGATAATGTTCATTTGATGACGGGATGGTCAATTTTTTTTATATACATGTTTGAAAGTTCGAGTGATTGTTGACATGGAACTATTAGATTTCTTGTTGGAATTGGCTGTGATAGGAATATAAAAAATTCAAATGGAGAAAACGTTTTTGAACCAATAGAATCAAATCAAAATGGAAGTCTTTCAACAAAATTATTAGATCATAAAATTGTATGAATTATTAATGTATCGAGGTAAATAGAAATATTTTAAAGAGGAGAAGCAACTTGTAGCCATGAATCGTGAAACAATCAGTTGATGGACAGAAGAAAATATGAAGAAATCTTTCCTTTTGTATAGTCAATCTGAAAAATTCGGATAAAAGTGATTTTCAATAGTTACTTAAGAATTTCAGTTTTGTTTTCGCTCGATTTGAAAATTTATTTTGAGATTTTGAAAAAAATAAAGGTTTCCTTTCAAGTTACATGATAAATAAATACAACAGACATTCGATTTGATATTTGTTCCTTCACTCCATTAGCTCGTTATTCAATGATTAGAAAGATTTGCCGCATAAGTCTGACTATAATCATCTACAATTCATTATTATCATTTTGTTTTCATTTGTTGACGTTTACTTCGAATATTGGATTTTGACTGTTGCTTCTTAAAAAGTGAAATCATTTTCAGTATCTTATAACTAAAAGCTTTCCTCTGTTCTAAAACATTATGATGAAACTCATTTGTTGTCGTCATTTCGATTGGTATTTGTCATTATTCATCAATACAAATCATCAGGATTAAATCATTCTTTTAACTTCAGAAATATTAACATTCAGAACGAGAGTGTGGGAAATTGATGATTGTTGAACATAAAAATACACAAAAAGTCACTATAGAACAGTGGTAGTATCACGATTAGTCGGACTGTGCAAAACGGGGTGTAATATTCTGAGTTCAAGAATTACTTGTTTTTTCCCTCACATTCCCATCATCATTAATTCGAGTCTCGTAAGAAAATGATGCATCAATGACTCACCTTATACAGTAATTGCATGAGATATGTATACGCAATGAAAAAAGGTTTGATTCTTCTGTAATTACAAAGAATACATTGATCATACAATTGAAAATGATTTATGTACGTAAGAAATTGTATTTAAGCAAAGGAATTTGCCAGATCAATTTCTGTCACAGTGTTGTAGAATTGCGAGACGAAAGACTTATACTATTTGCATCTATTTATTGTAAAACTTTGAGCAAAAGCTATTAATTAATAGATCAATGCCAAAAATAATACAATTGAAAATGTTTACGCACATAATTAATCGTTCTAAATCCTTGAATGGAGATTAATAATTAATGGATGAATAGATTCATGTTGTTTGTAAAGCTTTGCATCAATTTATTTCGTCTTTTAGCATAACTGTAAAACGCGAATTCAAATTATAATATCTTCATATAAAATTCGCATATTCATCGAATACTTCTTCAAACTCTACGGTAAATTTAAATAGAAATCAAGAAATGATAATATATTTCCATCAACATATTCACATCCTTTTGGTTTATTCATTTTAAAACAACTTCTCACTGAATCTGACGAAATATGAAGGGATTTTCAGCAATAGTATTGATGATAATAATATCAATGAATGCCAATGTTAAAGCTGCATGCTGCAATGATTTCTTTCCGTCTTAGAATATTTTGTTTTTATCGTAATGAACAACACATTCCACCATTAGAATCATACTGAACGAAGCACTTATTTATTAACAAGTAATGCTCATCAGCCGACTCTTTTCTGAA
Source organism: Adineta ricciae (assembly GCA_905250025.1). Classification (NCBI taxonomy): domain Eukaryota; kingdom Metazoa; phylum Rotifera; class Eurotatoria; order Adinetida; family Adinetidae; genus Adineta; species Adineta ricciae. The sequence goes on along the minus strand of CAJNOJ010000161.1, from coordinate 67,488 downwards.
AGAATTCTCCTAATGCTGAACACATTCAAACGTTTTGAAAAGCAAATAACGCAGAACTGCACATCTTTTCCACCTCAATCCGTCCAGTTCCCGACAGAACCGGCCGGCACAAAAATTAGCTAAATTGTTATCGGATACCCAACCGATCGGATCCCAGAATCTCGATGACCGCCCTAAAATTTGATCTGGCAGTTTCGGATGAGGAGGGGTTAACTGAGATGTTGTTTGGTAATGTGAAAGACCGAGACAAAAGAGTGGAAACTTGACGGAAAATTGCTGTCGGTTCTGGATCCGGGCACTTCCGCACCGGATTTTTGTGACGTGGGTATGGATCTATACACTAGTTAATTTTTTTATAGGTATTTTTCATCTAACATAATTCTTCACTAATTCGTCATTTTTTCTCTCGACGCTAGCAGAGTGAATCAAAGTTGTACGCTCAATGGACTCGTTTTTATGGACGAGAGCTACATCTTTTTTAATGAAATACCTATGATTGTTGATCTACCAATTGAGGTATCAGATGAATCATTAAAAAAAAGGAGAATTGTTATGATGCACTTTTTGTTCTAGTAGTTTGCTAGTGAATCCTATGCCGTATCCAGATAATGTCCCATTCATACCTGGACTTGATCTATGTGAACGATTTTTCTTCGATCTTGTTAAACCATTACTTGACAAAGACTATCCATCACTCGAATATGTAGCTTGTCGACTTGGAGAAGGTTCTGATGTGCTTGGTTTCGATACGAATCAATCTCGGGACCATGATTGGGGACCGAAATTCGATCTTCTCCTTGAAGATGAACAGCATATTGATGAATTAAACACATTTTTCAGCAAACACTTACGTGGAAAACTTATTTGTGGCTATTCCACACAATTTCAACGATTCACGGAACAAGACGGGGCTACTACTCTGATTAATACTCCAGATGACGATGAAAGTACTTGTCATGGTATCCGTATTATGACAATGAAACAATTCTTTGTCAGCTATCTTGATTGGCAAATTGGAACTGGCGAGCCAACGCTTGAAGATTGGTTAACATTTCCAAGTCAGCATCTATTGACTATCGTTCGAGGTCGTGTTTTTCATGATTGCAGCCGTTTGAATATAGCTCGCATTCGAACACAACTGGCTTACTATCCGAAAGACGTTTGGTTGTATTTAATCGGCTGCTGTTGGCAACGTATAGGTCAAGAAGAACATTTGATGTGTCGTGCTGGACAAGCCGAAGACGAACTCGGTTCAGCCATCATTGCCAGCCGACTGATACGCGATGTCATGCGACTTACTTTTCTCCTAGAAAAACAGTACTGTCCATATGCAAAATGGTTTGGTACTGCATTTCGGCGATGTACTACACATGGTTCATCGCTGGAACCCATACTACGACAGGTACAACTAGCACAAACGTGGCAAGAACGTGAACAGTATATCAATCAAGCATATGAGCGATTGGCACTGCTAACTAAAGAAAAACTATCGGATATAATTGATTCAACGAAATATTCGATCTCTAGTGAAATAAGTCAATTTCACGGTCGACCATTCTACGTAATAAATGGAGGTGCAATTGCTGATATCACATTTGCTCAGATCGAAAATGCTCAAATTCGACAATTACCACGAATTGGTAGTACTGATTTATTTATCGACAATACCGATGCAATGCTTTCTGAATTACGTTTGAAAATGAAACGAATCTTTCAATAAAAAAAAAAGTTTATTCTTCTTCATTGTCGTTTTGTACGATTTCGTTCGACGCCATGATCGCAGCGGCTTCGGCAGTTGCAGCACGATCGATCTCGTCGATTTCATCAGGCACATTAGGTAATTTCGCCTGTTTATCCTTTATCCACGCCGGATAGTTCAAACATGCATTATGAGTCAATTTTACATACATTGGAACACCAAACTAAATTTGAGAATGATTGACTATTTTGATACAGAGAAAACTTTGAAACAAACTTTTGCAGCCCAACTCCATAGAGCTTTGGGAATATTTCCACGTGGATCTTCGTAATAGACAAAAACCGCTAGAAAAGAAAGAACGTATTTGCACACATTCTCACATTGAATTCTGTTTTAAATGTATATACATTTCAGGCCTTTATCTCCATCCGAACAGAGTACTGTTTGCGTTTGACAAGTTTCAATACGCACAACCTTTTTCTTCGGTGGCACGTTTTTGAATGGTTCACAACGTGTCATAGCATAGTAGAAATGTCGAGTATCAACATCATATTCGCCATATTCTCTAACATACGTGTACTATTCAAGCGAATAAAAGATAACCAAGGAAAATCAACGAGCAAGACAAACGTACATCTCGATTATCTATAAATAACGGCATGATGATTTCCCAATGAATGCCTTCCTTTTCTCCATCATTGATCACTCTTGCTTCTATATAAAACGAATCATTTCAAACTTATGTCACATTCGAGAACAACGATTTACCTTTCAGATATTTATCCCATATCAGACGATATTCTATGTCCAATGCCACTCGATAGAAAATCTCTGGCGTAACATCAGGAATATGAGAGTAACATTTATATCGTATTGCTTTCTAAAAGAGAATTACAGAGAAAGTTCTTTTTTTTTTATCAGTTCGTTCGACGTGAATTTACCGTGGCTTCATCTATTCGTCGGTATACTTTGACTTCCGAAGCTTGTGCAAATAATTTCCATCCGTCTAACTTCGGTTGATCTAACTCTTGAACAAGCTCATCAATACTCCAAAGCGGCTCCATTTGCCCCAGTAAAATAATCTCTAGAAAGACACGCCGAAGAAAACAACGAACACTTCTTTTGTCTTTTTCTTATCTCAGATTTTTTGTTCTGTTCACATTGTTGTGCTTCTATCGTCATATTCGACGTTAAACAACAATATCACCACTCATTATCGATAGAACAAACACACTCTGCTCTTGTTTGTATGTTGAGTCATGAAAGTTCTAAGGCAAAAGTAAGTACGAAAAAAGAAAAATATCTGGCGTGCTTTGTTTATGGAAATCAAATGTGACCTTCCCTCGATTTCCGTAGTTTAGCTAATCAAAGTGAAGGGCAATCGATTATTGAGCCAAACAAATACGAAATGAAAGGAAACGTTCATCTCAATTCTTCAGACTGATAATCATCCGTTTACTAACAAATTGCGGTTTGCAACGAGCAATCATCAACCAATCGTCAAGAGATTATCGAATGATTCAAAGTTCAGTGTGTGCATACCAGAATTTGCAAATCAATGCGATGTATTTCCAGGAAATGTCTTCCTTCTAGACTAGACATTAACCATGATCCATTCTATTGACATCATCGCTCTAAATAGTCTGCTATTTGTTATATGATTTTGATTTGATTGATATATGTCTGAAAATCTTTGTCCATATCACAAAATGATCTTAACCTTCGGACTGTAATTTGCAATCTCGATGCGAAATTGATTATCGATTACACTCGAAAACAATAATACTTTTTAATAAGACCGTGACCTTATTCTACTCAGCACTTCGATGTTTTCCAATCGATCGGAGTTTTCCTATGTACTGGGAAATACATTTTTTCATTTCTTAACTTTCATAGCGTCTTGTCGGCATTGTCATCCAGGCTTATTCTTCTTTTGTATTCTTAGCAATGTCATTAGATTCGCTAATGATGGGTTTTTCCCATTGTCAATATTCGATTGAAGGAAAGATTAGAAGACTACTCATGTTACTTGAATTTCATTGATGAATTCAAATCAACGTAGATTTTTCGATGGATCATCAGTGAGATACAGAAATTTGTATCGTATTATTCATATCTGCACTCATCGTTCTGTTCTTCCTAAATATTGAATGTATCAATTTTCTGACTGTTTGTCATCATTATCGTTGAGTCTGTTTTCTTTCCCTTCTTCTTCGTACTCAAACAACAAATTCAGTCTGCTCCATTTCTAATTGAAAGTCAAGTCAATTGAGATAGTACACAGAGGAGGATATCCATTCAGGTTCCTTTTCTTTTTTTTGTGTGTGTCCTTGAAAAAGCACAACCAATATTCATTGAAAGCAAAAAAAACAAGTTTCTTTTTTTATTCAAGTATCGTCTAGTGTATGAAAGCCGTAAGTATTTCGTCAAATAGATTAAACCGAGTTCGGAATATTTTGCATATCGCATCACGTAACCGAACGAAAATATTTGAATAATTTCTGATAGATATAGTAGTTTTCTCTCATCAAGTGAAAACACATTAGTCGTCTGTGGCATAAGTCAAGCAATTATCATATCATATTGAAGCTATTATATCCAGCATATTCTCATTTACATCTACTGTTACTAACAACATGTATCTGTTATCAACGATCCGATAAGAACGAAGATGACTAAAAAAATGGTGAAAATTTGAATGTTTTATTTTCTGTTTGACACATCATGAATTGTCGTCGTCAAATTGAAATCACTTTTTGGCAATTGTGTTTTCTAATATGTCTTTGTATTCTTTGTGTCATAACCGCATTATTCGGTTGGTTTCGTCCGATCTATACAAATGAACATCAGCGGCTCGCGCATAGAGCTCCGATTAGAATAAACAACGTCACAGCAAATGTAGATATACGTCGATCATTGTTATCATATCTGAACGATATTGGCTCACCACCCAAGCTCAATAATCCACAATCCTATGTACAATGGACATTTCTTCAAATGAATGATGTTTACGAACTGATACCGCTCGGTGGTGGTAAGAAAGGTGGCTTAGCTCGTGTGGCAACTATTCGAAAGTTACTCTTGCAAGAAAATCCGAATACAATTACGGTTCTATCCGGTGATGTCGTTAGTCCGTCAGCTTTAGGTAATAGTATTGTTAATGGATCGATGTTAAATGGAAAGCAGATGATCGCTGCGTTCAATACACTGGGTCTTGATTATGCTACACTAGGTAATCATGAATTCGACTTGCGAGTGGATTCCTTACGACGTCGTTTGAACGAATCGAAGTTCGAATGGATAGCATCGAATGTCTACGAACGTAATACAACTGTACCATTTCATAATGTTTTACCATATAAAATTATTACAATATCGAATGTGAAGATTCTTCTAATCGGTTTAACAATTGATGATAATATGGGTCCAGTACAGACAGGACCTTATGTAACGATTACGCCACAACGGACGTTACCAGAGTTCACACATCAATATATAAAACATCTTCGCGAAAAGTTAAGATTAAAATGGGATGTACTGATTTGTTTAACTCATTTAAATATGCAAAATGACATAGAAGTTGTCGAATCAAATCTCGATATCGATGTAGTCATGGGCGGACATGAGCATGAGAATTATTATTTAAAACGTGGATCAAAGTATACGCCAATCTATAAAGCAGATGATAATGCATTTACAGTTTTTATCCATCGATTTGCGTATCAACCAAAAACGAAACAACTATTGATCTTTTCGAAGTTAACACAAGTCTCACCACGATTTCACGATGAACCAGAAACAGCCAGAGTTGCAAACTATTTCTATGAAGCTGGTTTACAAGCATATCGCGATGATGGTAAGACCGAAAGCGTCTCTCGCGTGAATCATCTTTGTTTCTCTTCAGGTTACGTCCCTGAGCGGGTCATATGTGTATTACCAGAGGGCCTCAATTTCGACGGTCGTTCGGCGGTGATACGTTCTCAACAAACCCATCTAACACGTGCATTATGCAATGCAATGATAGACGTGGCAAATACGACAATATGTGTTTTCAATGCAGGTGCTATTCGCCTGGACGATCAAATTATGGGTACAATAACTCAATACGACATCTTACGTTGTTTACCATTTCCAACGAACATTATCTCGGTACGTGTGAATGGTGTAACATTGGTGAAGGCGTTGAATCGTGGCTTGATGAATATCAATACGGGAATGTTTATATCTTATACCGGTTTAGAATATGATGCTGTGTTAGAGAAATGGTTTCTTCATCCACATCGTCAACCGCTTGATGATGAAAATCTGATTTTAACAATTGCTACAATACCTTATTTTGTTCAGAATACCGAATTAAAACATGCATACGATCATGTCGCTACGTACAAAACCATGACGCGTGCTTTTATTGACTACTTGGAGAAGATATATGTGAAAAAAATACATTCTCATGCATGACAGAATTCACATATGAAGAATGTGGACTGTGTTTTCGTAATCAAAATGTGTGAATCAACGACTGGAAATACCAAGAAATTGATGTTATTACACTTTTTTATTTGCTTTAACACATGGCGTTCGTTTTGTTTTCGTATGATAAAATTCAATTTATGTGTGTTCATTTGCTTTTATACTTTGAGTGATTTCATTTTCATAATATAGATTAGCATGATTAGATTTGGACGAATTTGGTTGTACTATGCATCTGAAATGATTTATTTATTGGGAAAGTGAAGTGGCCACAAAGGCACATCCCATTTTTATTTTCATCTCTGCGAAAAAAGACTAGATTTTAATCTGAGCAGCTATAGAACGAACGAATCTCAGCAATATCAATTGCGCTAAGACGATCTCGTTGACCGATTCTTGCACCTGGTTGTTTTGGAGTCATTGTTGGTTGTCCATTGCTACTGAAATAATTGGCACCATAATGCATGATACTCTCATAGTCGTAGGTTGTGTTTTGATTCAATACCATGTTACCCCATCGATATTTGTTGAAGTTATGTTCCTAGAGATGAAGATTATCTCACCTATCTAAGGACAATGCAGAGAAACTTACGTGTCCTTTTTCGACATTGGCAAGCTTCACATCGACGTATAAATCACGATCGGGTCGTGATTGTTCATGATAGAAACCTACAGCACAGAAATGAAATATTGATTTTATGGAAGACAAACTTTCTGTTCGATACTGACCAATAACATGCATAAGTTCATGTTGGATAATACCTGAGTGAAAACATCCAGGATAAGCAAGAGACATTTCGTTTGGAGCGTATGAAAAGCCGACCTAAACATTCTGCTGTTCAGTATTCATAAAAAAATCATCGAACTTTCTCATACTGTCGCACTACAACCAGTTCCATAGTTCACTTTGAGAATATTTCTTTCGTTTGGTAATTTAGGTCGGAAAGTAATACACGCTTTGCCAGTTACAGGTGAACTAGTTATACGGGTCAGTGTTGCCATCGCATCTTCGATTATTTTACGATGTCCAGCATCTAGAAATTGAATAATTTCTATAAGAATTATTTTCCTCCAGTCCGTCCTACTTATAATCAACGAAAGATCATAAGGAACAGTATTTTTTGACCAACGACGTGGTCCCCAGATGGCTACACCTCTGCTCGTTGATTCGATAGTTGGATCAAATCCATCATGAAAGATCATATCACCTTCGAAACCACCGCCTACACAATAAACATGTAAAGACGATTGATTTAACCGTATTAACACTCACCGAGCCATTCGTAATCAACTCCACTTTCAATAGATTTAGGAATGGGTGTGTTGAAAACAACAGTGAAGAAAAGAGAAAAAGTAACAAGGATAGGAGTAAACATTTTGAATCTCAATGGAGAGAGAGAGAGAGGATGAAGGTCGATTATCGGCTGGCTTTTATACGGAAAGATTTGGTCGCGTTATGCTGATAACAAAGAAAAAAAACAATTATTGTTACAAAATATTCAAAGGTGTGAGAGAATCAAGCAGCTGATTAACTGTAAAAGATATACTCAATCATATCTTGTCATGCTGATCCCTCGCCTTCTCAACGAATCAAATGCGTTGGCGAGTAATCAAACCACAAAGAGCTAAATTTTGTACTCTCAGTACGGTTGGATGACAACATAGTTTTCTTGCAAGCTATAGATGATGATGCTTATTTCAATCATATCGATGGTAGTTTATTAGTTTATGGATTTATTTCAAAGTCTGTTTTATTAACCAACATTAGGTGTTTGAATAACCGTTCTTCCGGTTGGATCGACCACAATACGAACGCGATTTGTACTGAAATCCATGGTCACTGGTTGATTAGCTTGAACAACAACCGGTTTCAAGCCTAGAATGAAAAAGGAAAGTCAAGAATGCGATGATAGAGAGAAAAAAACCTCGGCTGGAAATGTAAGCAACTGCTTCTTGAGCACTACGGCCAACTAATTCAGGAAAGGATTGCTGTTGATTGGAATTCGGATAAAACATCGTCTATTCGTACTTTTAGAACTACGTTTGAATACGACGAGTGAGATACAGAACGCTATGGTTGATTGCGTACAAATGGTAAATTAAGAGAAAATGTTTTCGTAAGAAAACACCCAATGAAATCGAAGTATCTCAAAAGGAAAGTGAATTCAATATTTTTCGATTCTTTGACATTTTATTACAAAAATTCACATTTATCAATATTGAAACACACATTTTAATTATGTCACAAATGAGTTGCTGATGTCTCATTTGTTATCTGTTCATTTTCCCATATAACAATCGATGTATCAAGTTCTTGTGAACCGCTGATAATATACATATCTAACATTGAACACAGACAACAGACAGTGTCTTTATGTGCATCCAATGTCTTCACCAACTCATAGTTATCCATTCGAAATGTATAAATCCTACCACGTGATGATCCTGCCCATATGTAATTAGTCAAGCCTAACATTGTTAGAAGATGATCGTCTTCTATATGTTTTTTCATGATTAAATGATACGAGTTTTTCTTGCTTCCAGGAATTATGTTAAAAACATAAAGAATGTAACCGGTCGATATCCATAATTGACGATTGTAGACAAGGAAAGAATTGATTGGCATTGAAGAATCTTGACTGTATTTAATTGACACAGCGTCTTCGTAGATATATGTGTCTGTATTAATCATGCGAAAGATTAGAATATAATCATCACGGTAACAAACAAATAGAAGATCTTCATAGATTTGAATGGTTTTCAATTCATTGGAAAATATTGAAATGATTTCTTGTGAGCGAACTGATGAATGAGTATCTGGAACATGTCAGACGTAAAAAATCAAATCGAGAGAAGAAAATATCAAAATTTTACTTGTAGTTGGTTCTTCTTTTGGATTGCGAAGATTCAACAATACCTCAGTTTTGTATATTTTCTGCTGCATTCCATACGTCTTTTTGTAAATATCTTGTAAATTAACATCGAAAAGATGTTGCCGATTATGCGTATTCCAGATTGTAACGAAACCATCTCGATTCGCAATGAATATACGATTATGCACAGAATCAAATGCCATTGCTTGACACCCACCTCGTCCTTGAATCGAAGTTAACTGTGTTCCACAAATCATCTGAATGGTATCCACAATAAAGACCTGTCCGCCAAGGCAACCAATCCAAAGTTTATCACAGGCATCAGGACACATACATATAATCATCGATGGAAATAATATATCGTTTAGGTTGCACATCCATGTCGTTGTGTTGAACATTTTCAACTTGGCACCATAGGCACACCATAAGATGGAGTATCTGCTATCGGGATTTTCTGTAAACACAAGACAACGCACAGCATGCTGTTCGCTTTCGTTCATCGAAGGTGAAAGGCGATTGTGGAGAACTCTTCGCGTTTCATTAGTTAACGTTTTGTAAGCACCGCTGTTGTACATTCGGGTATAGATTGTTAATTTATCTAGCGTGATATCCAAATTCATCTAGAAATGAAAATATGATTGATTGAACAATGATATTACTCGAGTCAGACTACCTGATGGTAATTTTGCTTTGGTTTTTCTAGCAGTTTTGCAGGTAAGATTTGTTTGTTATAATCGATCGATGCCAACGTATCGATGAGATTGATGTGTCTGGACACTTTATGTAAAATAATTGTATCGCATTCCTTTTGAGCTATCAATACAGCAAACCAGAGTTCTTGGAGAATTTTATACCAGAAATTTTGTTCTTGATTATCTTTACAGAGAAGTACCACCACTGGCTCAGGCTTTTGTTCGGATGCGGAAGAAGGTTTCTGAGATGCACGCATTGCGAATATTCGAATAGCTGGTTTTGCCGATGTAAATAAAGCTTTGTGTTGGTAAGTTTCGATGAAAACGATATTCGATACTTCGGTGAGAAGGCAAGCTGACGAATGAGCATCATGAAACGAATAAAGACTTCTTTGGGTGAGAATTAATTTCGCATTGACGTCTTTTCTCGAAACAATATCAAATGATGATATCTAAGAAGTAAATTAAAATGAAATCATATTAGCCAAGAGATGGTTCATCCTACTATGAGTGTAGTTTCATATTTTTGTCGATCTTTTGGTAAGTGAGAATTCATGCGTGCTTTTTCAGCATTAGTCTGTTGCCAAATGTCCGAAAATTGTTCAAAACGTTTGCTTGGTAATGAAGTTTTGTTTTGTGCTGGTTGATGAGAATTATTGAGTGTGTCATTTGTTCTATCGAAGATACCACCACTTATCGACCATCGACGACGATGTTTGAGAGTATCTGTCGCTGGCTTTCTTGATTCAGTGGATGATTGTAGCAAAGCATCGAAGATAATCTTAGCAATTTCTCTGTCGTTGACAATGCTCAACCTTTGTATGTACTCATAAAATTGTTCGAATGAGAGATGATCTTTCGGTGGAATTGGAGACAAATCCAAATTGGCATCAGTCGGAGAATTAATACCATTATGGTCACCTGATGGGTTACTATATGTATCGGTGTTATTGTTTAGCACGTTGGAATGTGTTGATTGCGTTTGTATTTTTTTCCATTCGAGGCAATGCGTGTAAAACGACTCGTGAAGAAATAGATCAAGACTATTCGTTTCGGAAAGTTGAGGTACGATAACCGTTTCGATATACGTTTTTGGAAATAGATTTGGATTGTCAATTAGGTATAAGTCTTGAAGACCTTCGATCAATCTTCCACGAGATAGCAATGCACAACCACGCAAGTAGGCATAGAATGTTATCATTGGTTGTGATGATTCCTCTTGTGCGATGTCGAATTCAATTGTGAGTATTTCTATACAACTGTCAAGGTAATGTGTAGTTACATCTGTTGGCCAATCTGGTAGCGGTAGAAATAATTGACCTATAGTTGTATTGAATAGCGATATCGTGGAATGAACCTTTTAAATAGGAAAGAGACATGGATAGAATGGAGAGAAAGGAAATTGTATTTACATGTTCGTCTCCGGAATCAGTATTGAAATGAAATGTTGGGTCTTGATTTGTATGGGAACGTAGTTGCGAGATTTTCTGAAATTCTGTCGAAGTTTCCGATGCGATTTCTTCTTCAAGAAAAAGTTGAAATGCGGTGCTATCAAGAAATAGTTTGTAAAACTCTTGTTCAACTCCTTCAGTTTTCGACACTAAGTATTTCTCTTTTCGAAATGATGTCTGATTCGAAATGCGATTCGTTCTTTCCAACGTTGATGTTCTTGGTAAAGAGTTCGATGAAGGTTTCTGTTGATGATCGATCTTCCAATAGATCGGCTGTAATGTATCCGCACACAGATCAACCATTAAATCGAGGAAGATTTCGATAATTCGATAGTTTGTCGCAATACGATCTTGACGATCCAGCTCGCGTTGTTGGTCAATGCGTAACCGGCCTAATGTATTCATGTTTTGTAAGGATCGAGCAGTTTTTATTTGTTCGGTGAACTGAGTGATCGGTCCAACAAAATGACGAAGATTTGCCGGTGGAATGGGATAAAATGGAATCATTGATGGTATGTGAAGATTCTCATCGGTATCTAAATTACAAGTTAAACAATAATTCAAAGATTCAACAATGGATTGGTGCCGAGAATGAACACCCATGATGTACGAGCCGGGTGGACCTTCGAGATAGTAGTCAGATAAACCATCTGGGACGATTGGAACGTAGATATGTATCCATTTAAACGGGTATATTAGATACAGAAGGCATTCAAGTGCTGCTACTAATTTTGAATAATCTGAACTGAAGAAAATAATTGGTTGTTGAGTTAATATAGCTGATAGTACATCGAGTAATTTGCCTATGTTGAGTGTTAACAAAAGTAAAGATAGGTCAATATCAAGGACTGGACGATTGGGATTCAATGGTGGATCTAATGTTAGCACATAGTCTTTATTTGTCACTGTCAATGGAAGTGAAAAATGTTCCCATGATGCAGGTGGTATCGGTGTATGACAAACGAGAAAAGCGTATTTTTGTATGAGTTGTCTGTATGTATTTGAACTGGGTTCAATATTTGAGTGAATTATTTCGTCATGGATGATAGAAATTGTTTCTTGCATTGCTCTCCAATATGGATGAGAAGAAACAAGAACGAGACAATGAGGTAAATAGAATGGTTCGTGTGCATTGAAAATCGTTGTTGATACACGATTGGATGCATTGGAGTTTGAACGTTCTCGCATACGAGAACCGCCGGTTGATGCCGTACTTTTTTGAGGTACAGCGGTATTACCGGGATAGGACGATGGTATTTTTCTTTTCGATTTTTTTGTCGAAAATGATTCGATGTGATATCGTCCATCATCGTCTGGTTTATCAGTTTTGAGGATAAACTTTTCCGAAAATGTCAAAACAACAACATAACTACGTTTACCATCTTCTTGTGTAAAAACGATATGATGGATTCGACTTTGAACTGGTTCATAGGATAATTTGACACCATCCGGCGAACAGAAAACGGGTAGGTCCTTATACGCGACAGGTATAGTCGGTTTCTTTTGCGATCTCGGGATTGTCGACGATGGTGTATAGCATACCGATGGATAGAACTGATCTATGACATCAGTACCTTTCAATTGAGGATAGATGGCTTGATCAGCAGTAAGAATTGCTAAGACGTATGGTTTTAATTTTGATGTGAGGAGAGACGGATCCTCATCTAACTGTCGTTCAGGAGTAAAACCATGTTCAGAATTGAAACCAACGCAGACAATTGAATTGATGAAGGCATTTAATAGTGGCATCTATAAATGAAATGAAAATCTTGTGATGAAGTGATGAATGAGTAACATGTTATTGTTATCAGTTTTATCATTACGAGAAGAAAAGAATTGTTTATTTGCTTTTACATATATCTCATCGTATTTATTTTCATGACACAACAATGTACAGACATAAAGCTTGTTCATTGACAAAAGCTCTCGATGTTTTCACATGAAACATCGCTTTTGCTAAACTAAATACAACCATCTAGAACGATGTAACTTTGCAGCAAAGTTTTGCACCGATTATGTGAGACATATCTTCGAAACCATTAAAATTCGTTTTCATCAGATTCACTTGTCGTTTCACTGATTGCACCATGAGACGTAAAACCTGGATTGCTTAACTTTGCGGAGCCAAGATTAGACACGAGTCGTTCGGTCATCACATGCATACCTACAGGTGCCGAAATCGCATCAGTGACATTCCGTAACTCCGATCCTTCGTGATCACTGAACGATTGCTTGACAAGATTTTTCTTCTTCAAATATGATTTCTTTGGACGAACGAATATCGCTTTAGGAGCTCGTGGTGGATTGGTAACGGATCCTTCGGAATCCGCAGATACACTGCTAACAATACTATCACGTACAGAATACAAATCATCTTGTTCACTCCACATACCATGATGTGTTGATTCCCGATGAGTTGGTCGGTTGGGTCTAGCTGACATAAATCTCTGAATGGCATCATTACTGTATTCCAAGACTTCTGCTTGGCTTGCTGATGAGGGAAAAGAACGATGGGCAGTACAGGATTCCTCTAGATCATCAGATTCGATGGTTACACTACTATTTTCATAAACTGATAGATCGTCGTTGATAGTCACACGTCTCGGGTTATTACTCTGACGAAAGACTGCTGGCTCTCCTGTCGCAGCTAATATTGAATGTGGTTCATTGTGTCTATTATCTTCAATAGCAGTGGTTATAGTGTCCCTCTCGGATAGCAGTGGTATTGGTATGGTTGGATTTGAATGGTTTCGTGGCTGAGTTACGTTAGTGTTTTCAAAGGTCGTCAAGGTAGATGTGGCAAATGGACTTATATAACTGAGTCTTGCTTGTCTATTCGATCGAATTAGTGAACTTTCCGCAGCAACGTTCCCTTTTGTTATGTCCGTCTGAGTCTGCTGTAATTCAATTTCATTCACTGGTTCAGTTGGATTTACTTTCACTTGTTTACAACCCATAAATTTATCGTCTTTTGTTTCATTAAAACCAACAGAACTTACAAATCTCTACACATTGTTTTGTTCTTATGATGATGATGGTGACTTTATGCATCACAGGTCGTTATCTTATCGAAAGAAACAAAGAGCAGTGACAACGAACTAGTGTGGAGCTTCATGTACTTTCAGTTTATGAGTCGTATACAACAAGAAATTCAGCATAACTTGAACTTTGCTTCTAAATCACGCACCTGGTGTACATGATGTCACTTACTGATCTTCGTTTCGCATTGACTGTAGTGCACTCTTTTCACCTGCACTCATCAATCTGTTCTAGTTTTCGTAAAATATCTCCAAATGATTCTACATTTTCACCTACTCATCTCTCTTTATACTTCCATAACTTGTGCACAAAGAGTTCGAGGGATGACCAGAACCGTGCATTGTATTTCGAGGATCAAAGACACATTTTTTCGTATTCTTCTCGTCATTTCGATTCCTATTCTTCGATCGCTAGTTGCTTAAACTATTTCTTCTCTCCCTCACTATGCTAGAACTTTTACCTATCGACTTTACATTGACAGCATTGTCAAAAACAATCTTAATCATTGCCACAAATATGTTACTCGGTTATGTATGGTATTCACCGAAGTTTTTTCAAAAACAATGGTTACAAGCAACACTATGGAAAGAAGGTGATGTTTGTGATAAAACATCTATTCTGATGTCCAATGTTGGAACTCTATTCAATGCATTTTTATTGAATATATTATTGATAGCTTTCGATATTCGAAAACATCATTTTCTCAGCGCTGCATTAGCTGCAGCTATCTTATGTGGATTCTATACTGTGAGTATTGATCAGCTAAATAAGAATTTACATTGCTCGCTTTGTTATGTTTAGTTCAATGGTTGGAACTATGTGTTTTTCGGAGAGAAATCCGACTACAAACGACGTCGTACATTGTTTTTAATTGAAATTGGTTTTACTTTTGTACTTTATACTCTTGTATCATTTGTATTAGTTGGTTTTTAAATGTTCTCCTCTCGAAGTCTCATGCCTTAATTCAGATCTTTCCTTGTAAATACGCTTCTTTTGTGTTGATTTATCACTGAAAATTAGAACATGACTAAACACGAACGATGAAAACCGTCTCATATTCAAATCTGGCTACAATTTTCAGCTATATCCTCGATGAGAAAAGCATAAGTTGAAATCTGCAAAACAAATTCCCATCGGTCAATAAACAGTTCATATTTCAAGGAACAAAAACAAAATAAACTATATTATTGCTACTGTTCTCGGTCAATAGCATCGTAACATAGTTAAATGAGAGAAAGAAAAACAAATAGTGTGAAAGAACGGCAAACAGAACAGAGGTAGACTAACTACTGGTATCGAAACAAAAAACTTTTCGACAAGTAGTTCACAAAACAGATAACACGATTATCTAGTCGAACACTCGGGGATCACACGATCAACAGGAAAATGTGGTAAACTAAAGAAACAAACGCTTCTACACAAAAAGACTAGACAACAATAGTTTGCTTTTCTTCAAGGCACATACACACACCGACAAATAGGTATATAGAAAAAGAGAAATTTTCCTAGATACTACAAGAACAAAATAGAGCAGAAAAGAAGGTATCAGACTGAAATCAACGTTTATGGGTATGTTAGTCAACTTCATTGTTCATCAATGCTGCGGCTTGTTCTGCAGCATCGGATATGGTTGTTACTGAAGGTGTAGAGGGTTGTTGTTGAGAATCGTCAGTGGACTGTTTAGCGATTTCTTCACGAATGATATCAAGATCTTTTTCTCGGATTTGAATAAATAGAATACCATTGACAACATTTAACATCTCGAGAACGTTCTGGAAACTTGGTTGCTGGATCTAAGCAGAATCGAATGAATGAAGAAGATAGGTCAATTGGAAAAAAAACGATATTTACGGTTAAACTTGGGATAACGAGTAATTGTCCTTTCACAACGTCATTTATTCGTTTCTGTAAAACCACAGCTTGTTCGGTTAAGTGTTTAAGTACCTGAGCACTTTCACGTGTTCGTTCATGTTCATCACCAAGCTAAAAAAATGCCATAATATTTTATGGTGAAAAACTGACACAAAGAAAAGACGTTTATCTACTTGTAGTTTATAGATTTGATATGCTTCACGTTCACTGTTCAGTGCTGATCGGAAATCGCCACGGCATGATTGGATACGTGCACATAAATGATGTGACAAAGCCACTTTCAAACTCCTCGTTCCATAGAACCTAGAAATCAACATTTCAACTGACTTCCGCATACCAAACTATATGCCACTTACGTCTTATTCAATTCGAGGGATTTTTCCATAAATTTAAGTGCATTTTCATAATCACCATACGATTGTAGGATCAATCCAAGATTACTCTAGAAGTAAAACAAAAAGAAACAATCATTCCAAAAGCACATCCTAGATTTCCTTACATCGATCAAACTGATTTGTGGATGATTTTCTCCACAGCACGTTAATATAATATATCGCGCACGGCAAAGCAACTTCGCTGCATTCACCGACAGATTATTCGCAAATGAATACAAAGCCATATGAATCTAAAGACCAACACTTGCCTCACAATCCTAAGATGAACAACTTTTGTCACATACGTATTCAGTCGCTGTCTGTGGATGATCAACACCCAAGACCCGTTCGGACATCATAACAGCTTTATGTTGAGTAAAGAGTGCTTCTTGATAATCACCCATGATGTAATTCAATCGTGCTAATAATCGCAAACACATGCTGATCTCTGGGTGCATTGGACCATAGACATTGTTCAATAGATTGTGTGCTTCAGAAATCAATTCGAAACCTTCGCGAAGCAAGCCTTGTTGAATTTTTTGTTGTCCAGTTGTGAAGAATTGATAAGCATCACTTGGCTGGAATGAATATACGATATAAACTATTCCTGTTGCCTTCGCTCGATCTTACTTTGGGCGGAACTTGTTTGATAACTGGATAAATGTTGACAATATCATCTTCAGTGAAACATTCGTTGTTGGTGCGAGATGATTTGTAAGCTGAATCATATTGATATTCGTGCATGGCCAATTGTAAACCAGTCTTAAGGCAGAGTGATCGTAGGATGCATGTACGGCGAACAGAATATGTGTCGACGAAAGCTTCAATATCATCACTAGAGTGAAAAGAGAAGGTGATTGCATCTCTCGAGATTGAAAATATGTTCTCGTACCAGTTTAAGTCGAAACCATATCTCGATTTGGCTTCATTAGTCAACTGTGTCCAGAGTAATTTCGAAGTTAACGACGAAAATTCCATCGATTCTAAAGAAAATTGCTCGTAGTCAATGGAAGCTGACCAACTGCTTTTTTTTTACCATTTCTCATTGTTGGATTATGTTTACGCTGTTGTTGTTGTTTCTTATTCTTCTTCTTATTGTTTGGTTTTTGAGAGGTAGTATTCGTTGAATTGGCTAGCGATCCGCTCGATGTGCTCGTCGTCGATGTAGATGTTGCAAATTCGTCAAATGAATAATCAGACACAGGTGATGATATAACTGTAAGTAAACAATTGAGAAAATGACTGATTGAAAATGATAATAAATGAATTGGAACGGATTGAGTATATGCACGAAATACGTGTTTGGCACTTCGACAGAGAATTTCAGTGACAGCAATTTCCTGAAAGGAAAAGTTCAATGATAGATTTCGTGAGAATTGCGTCATACATACATAAAGATAGATAAGAGACGATTGTTGAGCGAGAAGATCAGCAACTCGACCAAGATATCGAATGTTGATACCTCTAGAAGATAGGAAAAAATGATTTTTAGTTAGACATGGATATAGTATTGAAGTACCTTGAATGCATAGCTTCGGAAAGGCTTTCGCCATCAACTGGTACAGATGAATGATCTTGAAAATCCTGAATCATTAATGGAATTTGTTTCAATACTAAATATTCAGCAGCTTCTTTGAGTAATTTAATATCTGCTGCTGTTTCTGCTGCCTAAAACGAAAATTATTCTCGTAAAAGAATGGACAATGGCCATACTGCATACTGTTTGGTTTAATGTGACATGTGGTTGAAATAAATCTGGATTGAAACGAACATCGAATTCATTGTCTTTCACAGATCCAATCGAACGACATGCAGATTGAATGATTTCTCGACTATTATCTTCAACTGAAGAAAAAGCAATAAGTAGATCACCGGGTGATATGAATACAAATGAATGTTACCACTGATTTCATTGACAATACGTTTAGCTTCTTCAACATTTGTTCGTTCAGCATTTTCATTTGATGTTGACTAAATATCAACCGTGAAATGAATGTCTAATTCAATCGTACGTCAACATACTTCAGCTGATCGTAATTTTGATAGATTGAGTGCAATCGAACGATAGAAATCCACGTATTTTTGTCTAAATATGAACGTTTTCATCGATTATTCACACACAAACAGTCCTCACTCGATGAAAGCATCGATTAATTCTTGTCGTAAACAGCATAGACGATGTTTGTACGTTTTCGGATATTCAAGTTGTTTCATCGCCGGTGAAAGATGTTCGACATCGACTAAAAATCTCCTTTTAACAGTTTCACTACCAATCAATACTTTACCTGGTAAATAATTCAAATCCGGTGGAGTCATACGCAATAAATCTAATAAATAATGTCTTCCATCATTACCAACGATTCCTTTACATTCTACAGCTGTCAACAAATCGACAATTTCTCCTTTCTCGGTTTTCACTGCATGTGGTTTAATTTTAAGCATTGTCGATACTTTATCAAATAGTTCTTTGTATTTATCATTGGTTGTACAAGTTTTGCCGAAATCTGTCGAGCCATATACGACGCTTTGTTCTTGCTCTTTTTCGAGAATACCTAAAGAGACGAAGAAATATTTAGATTGAATTCGACGAGAAACAAGATGTCAGATTTAATAGATTATCAAGATGATAAATAGAATAGCGCAAAGGTACGAAACGATAGATATGAGAAAAATATTTCAAACATTCAGTTCGTTGTTGGTAGTGAGTCACTTTATTCGATAGACTTTCTTGACATTTATAACAGTGAAATGTTTCGCGATGGCCAATCTTCATCGGTGTTTGATTTGTCAAATAACTGATGAGAAAATTCATCGCAATATCTTCGCAATTCATTTTTCTTTGGACATAATCACGAATTTGCTTCGACATGATATGCGTATAGAAATCCAAATACCAACGATGTAAGAAGGCAGCTCCGGTTAGAATCATTGAATAGATACACTGCGAGGGTGAAGCGTCGTATTCCAACGTGTTCGATCGATGTGAACGCGAGATGAAACCGATTAGACGAGAAGGATTTTCCTTCCAAACACGAAATCCGTATTCGATTTCTTCGTGTCGAAGAACACTGTCGTCATCTAACGATAGAATACAATCGGTTTGAATGAATTCATTCCAAGGGCGAAAACGATTGTTCAAATCATTGGGTAGATTGAACAGATAAACAATTTCGACGTGTATCGATGGTAGATAAACGTGATAATCACCGAGAAAATCTTCTAATGTGAAGTTTGTCTGTGATGGTGAATCCATCGGATCGATCTGATTGAATAAAACAACGATCCGATGAAGATTGATTAAACCATTCAAATGCAATAGCAGACGATTCAGTTGATAGAAACGTTGTTTATATGTTAAAATCAGAATGGTGTATTGTTCTTCGACTGGTATATTTTCAAATGGATTCGTTTGAGTATTTGAACGATAAAATGGTTGATACAAACGATTCCATTGATCGTAGAATGTTGACTCGTGAACTATGGACGATTTATGGTATGACTGAAAACTTATGCCATCCAGTATCCCAACTGGAATTTGGGTGAAATTTATATGTCGTTCATGAATTAAGTAATAAAAGTTGTCTTCTCTGACCAATCGATTTTTAACTTCAACAAATTTTGATGGTCTGGCTAGTGCTGCTGGTCGGCGATACAAAGTACGTAAATACGCGATTAATGTATGAAGACGATGTTCGAATGTTTGGAAGTAGATAGCGTATAGCCAAGCGAAACTAGCTGGCGTTGATTTACGCGAATAATCGATAACTTTTGAATATGGGAGATAGTATTGACAAGTTGGAACGAGAAGATCGATTTGTTGAGAGAGTAGATGAAAGAATAATTCATAAAATTGGTTGTGGATTCGAATCGAATACAATGGAGGACAGATAATCGATACTATAGAAAGATTCTTATTGAAAAGACAGGTTACATCAGAACACTCGACAGTGACGTTATAATTGCTTTGCAATCGATTGAATTCATTCCGAGATCCGGTGGCTGAAAATGAACAAAAATTGTTCGAAGTTTTGTCAATATATGATGGACTTACCATTGCTGTCGAGATAAAGAATGCCGATTGACGTTTGTGGGAACTCATTCCAACGTAAATGGTCAGTATCAACATCAAATTGTGTGAAAAACTTGACTAATAAAAACTTTCCTTGAAAGCATTGTTCATCAAACTGTTCGTTAATACCATTGATAAATTCATAGAGGACGAAATATTTTTCATCGAGAACATTTTTATAACATATGTTTTGTTTGTTTGATCGAATTGGAAGGTAAACTACATGCAGGTACGCTTCACTCTCATTGAATGTGATATAAGGGCTTTGAATTTGATGAATTCTGGAATGAAATTCGTGTGAACTATGACGGTCAAGATCTTCTGAGATATTGGTGAAGTGGAAATAGACGAGAAATTTGCTTTGATTTCTGTCAAAATCGAAGTCAAATGAATTGAAACGTGAACTTTGCTTTTGTTCTTGAGTGTTACGACGAATTGTTTTGATTAAACGATTCAAATGCCAGGAATATTTCGTTAAGCGTTTTTCCACTTTCGACAGTCGAGTTTGTAACTGAGATAAATTCGATTGTTTCGTTCGAATCACACGTTCAAGACGTGGCAATTCCGCAATTAATGATGTATAGATGCGATGTTCATCCGTGAGAATATACCTTTGCACTCGATTTGATTTGTAGATGACGAAAATACTCAGGAGGAGAAATATTAACAAAACATATCGCTGTCGACGGTAAAACATCAACATCATACAAGATGTTTAGTAGAAGGCGTGCAAATTCTGTCTGTTATGTTTTTCTCCTCTTTCTCTCTCTCTCTCGCTGATACTGCCGATGTTTAGAACGAAAAAAAAACAACAGAAACGATCGATAACTTACCGGGAACGATTGACTGGGCGGTTACACGCATGCCGCGATAATCGACAACGATAGTACCCAATGTGTGTAAACCATCGAGATCTAATGTATTGATCGCACGAACACCTTGCAAATCATTCGTCGGGGCAGCATGAGCAGCTGCATCACCACCGAAATCTTTGTAATGCTCTTTAACATCAAAGCCGAGACTGAAGAACATATTGTTCCAGATATACATATGAACTCTAGATGCAAGAATGCAATTTGAATCGATTAGGTTAGGAGGAAAACTTGATATACTTGGATTCTTCACCAGGATTGATTGCCATGATGTTT
Source organism: Adineta ricciae (assembly GCA_905250025.1). NCBI lineage: Eukaryota > Metazoa > Rotifera > Eurotatoria > Adinetida > Adinetidae > Adineta > Adineta ricciae. Next base: position 45,801 of record CAJNOJ010000161.1, on the reverse strand, counting down.
CCATCAACAACTGCTTGACAACCACGAATTGCTGCTGAAACGAAATCACTATGAACCTAGAAAATCAAAGGATGCATATCTTTTCAGGCGATTAATTTTGAAGATTCTCTACTTTGAACATTGCACGCTCTCGGATCAGTCTTTCAGGTAGAGTTTTCTTCGGCAATTCTTTGGTTATCTGTAATTCTTCATTCCAATCACGCACTTGACCGGGTATGTGATCTTCATGGCCAAGTTTGTTAATGTTTGCTAAATGAATCATGGATTCATCTTTATGAAAAGACGAGCAAGTTTCCTACCATCTTCAGCTCGGAAGTGATCCATTGTATGTTCGAAACGTGGTGATAACCATGGATGAATTTGGTACGGCACTTGAATACGTTCGAATGGATGTTTTGTACAACGCTTACGTTGAATAGCAGCAAATTTCTTCTTGAACGCTGGACTTAACTGAAAACAAGATCCCACCGATAAACTAGGATGTTAATATTCACAGATTTCCTTCTCTTACGCTGTTCAATAGATCGACAAGTGAATGAAAAATAGCTTTGGGTTGCACCGGTTTAGGAAGAAATTTTTCATCTGTTGTTCTATTGTACAAATGAATCGTACCGTACATTGATCCTGTGGTGATACTCGAAGATACTTACTGACTGACGTAGAAACCTTTCGTACATGCTGTGATATGAAAAGATTTCTCTTCGCACGTTGTGACTTGTAAATACATGAGATCACCTAATCGAAATCAGTACAGTTTATCGTTACTGTTAGGAATCTCTCTTATATAACGAACCGTGTAGTTTTCTTGAGCCATTTGGTGGATTCCAGCCACTATATGCGAAAACTTTCAGACATTGCAATCGCTAGAAGGAGAAAAACAATAAATGAAATTTATTATCTCATAAAAATTCTCAGTGTAAGCAATGATTCCAGATGGAAGAAATTAAGAATGCATTTTTGAACATTGCTAATCATTCCTCATGTTCACAAATGCATGTCTAATCATCATTGTTTATATAGAACTGAACAAGAGTGTAAATCGATAATTATTTACATTGACTTTATTATTCGTTGAGAATAGCGGTGTAAGGAGAATGTTATTTTGATTTGGTAGAAGATATTCAGGGACATTGGTATCGCTTTCATTCATATCAGCACCTTTCTTTCGATCTAAAACCAAACATAGGAGTACGAAAAGCTGTATGTTGAGTGGTCTGCATACCAGTCGTTGCAGATGCTGCTGGCGTATCACTACTAGTTATATCATTAACAAGACATAATGAATAACCATTTGTGCCGTTGTATAAATCGTTCAAATCGCATGAATGAATCAATTCATTGATATGTCGTACGTGTATTCGTACTTCACGGACGGTATATTGTTCTAAATGGGAATCCTTTTTTTCTTTGACAAAGGAAATATCGATTTGAACAGACCTTCGACAACTTTTAATAAACTTCCTTCTTTTAATCCCTCGATATTTTTTAATTCAGTGAAATTATCCAAAATAACACCATCGAGTTGTAAAGAGAAACATGTTCGATGGCATGTTTCTTCTTTATCCATTAGAACTTGATGGATTTCTTGAACAAGCTCACTCGATGTGACCTAAACACAACAAGACGAATCGAATCATTGGAAAAAACACTCTCAACAATCCGTACGGGTAAGTCGAAAACTTCTAAGCCTGATGATTGAATTCGAATATTAAATGAAACTTCAGGTAGAACAACTAATTCATTGGCACTATCTGGATTTGTTGTTACTTCACTTGTATTCAAATTGGACGATGACGACGATGATGTATTAGGGCAATTATTTAACGGCACATCATTGATGGACGATGTTGAACTTGTATTTGTTGCTGAATCATCATTATCCGAATCTTTACGTGTTTTACCTAAATCTTCCGGATGTCCATTGCATGTTAAAGGATTTTCATTTGCTTGTTTCATAATTTGCTGTTAGAGAAACAAATGAATTCGACGAAGGTTGAACGAACAAGAATAAATTCTACAAAGAAAATCGAATGATGTCATTTCGATCAAAACGAACAAGTAGTCGACGAGATATAAATAGTTTTCGTAAATGTCATAACAACATAAACTGCGCTGATAGTGGCAATAGGAAAACACTGTCGAAATCGACGTTAAAGAGGCGCGGGAGAAAAGAAAGAAGAAAATGGAAAGCACAATTGTGCATTGATGTTGATGTAATATCCCCCGTTGTATGAAGTACACTGTATAGTAAGGACAAGGACTAAAAAGTGGCGAAGGAGGTAATACAACGTCGTCTAGAAAGATATAAACAACAGTTTTACGCTAAAGAAGATAGAGAGAGAGAGAAGAACGAGATAAAAGTTCACTGATTTCTCTCAATCTAGAACTTCTTTCTCTGTCGTTCTGCCGAAAGAATGTTTTAGGGAAAGACATTGGAATAGAACGACCTTTATTAGAATCGCCATGTCGAGAAAGAAACTTGAAGCTGATAACTACTGATAGGATTTCAGTTGATTTGTTCGAATTGGTGATTAGAAGAATTCAGGCAGATATCAGAATGAGAAAGGATACACATACAAAACATACACGCGTCGATGTCGATCTTAAGTGAGAAGAAAAAACAGAAGAAGAAAGATAGATAACACAGTGAGAACGAGTTAATCGATTGCTGTTCTTCTATAATAATATATAAAAAAAAACAACCTAGAGAAAAGGAAGGACAAAAGAAAGCAAAAGAAGAGAAGAAATATCTATACATCCATATATTGTCCTCCCTCTCGAACTACCATATGGATATTGTTGACATCATATATCCGCCTATCCAATTGGTTAACGAATGCACGTGGAATCCAATCGTTCAAGTTTCCATCGAAATACTATCCAATAAATAGAAAAAAACATAATGTGATCGATGCAAAAGCAACGTAATAGTGCCTGTATGTGATATCACTAGCGAGAGGTTCGACGCATTAACTTTTACGAACGATAAGCAGAGACAGTGATGAAAGAAAAAGAGTTCACGTGTTCGTACTGTTTTTGCATTTGATTTCTTCTCAAGGATGAATCCAATTGTTTGTTAAAGACGTTTATTTTTCTCTTCAACAAGAATTGCACGAAAAACCACTTCAGATCTCTCGTCGTTTCTTTCACGAATGTCCAATAAAAATCATTCACCATTGGATCTATGAATTCTGCCAAAGCTTTCTGAAGAAAAACCTACTATCACTCTGATTTTTATTGACTCACTCCCCGACGAAGTACATGACAGTAAAGTGCACATATTATACTATCATCACTATGTTCGTTCTTTTTTTATTCCTTCGTGCTTCATTTTTCGTCCTTATCCCTCGTTTTTCTCCTCTTTCTCTTTCTTTTTTTACTTCAAAAATAAATGAAAAAAAATGTCCTAAGCAGCGAGAAGAAAAAAACACACGCCATACGTTCCTTGGTTCGAGAACAACGACAAAAAAATCTCGCTTCTCTCTCCCGCGATGTTATACACTTCGAAAATGATCTTCTAACGGCCATATTTATACGAAATTACGGAGAAAAAGACTTCTGTAGAATCAAAACGAATAAAAATAATAAGATGAAATTTATTTCAATGGTAATCGAATAAAAACGTGAAAAATTGTATTGCCCCTATGAGGAAAATGAACAAATTGCCGAGATTCACAAATGTATCTAAAAAAATTTGAGGTTTTTCAATGCCGTCGTTGATAACCAAGACCTTCACATTCAATCAGAATAGTACCGCGAGAAGCAGGTAAATTCTCGTCTGTAACTTGGAATTTTACCTTTAGAATAATGTTAATCTCATGTAAATCCATTCGAAAAGCAACAACTTACATTTGTTAGATGTTCGACTACGTAAATTGCTGTTTTGGTACGATCAGATAAGGGTCCACATCGAATTCTCGAACGTCCTTTTGCCAGTGCCATCAATAGAATTAACTATCAGTATCAATCAAGGTCAGATGAAACTACGATCGAACAATTAAGCTTACTTGATCCTCTAAATATCGATCAACACATGCTTCGCATGATAAATCTTTCAATAATTGCTCAGTCGCTTGTATTGCAACATCAGATGCTGATTTTTCACGTTTACCTAATACATTCGCTGCTAACAGACAACCTGTAGTCGTTTCTGCTGCTATTCTAAAACAATTATTATCATTCGCTTAGAAAATACTACTTATATAAAGTTTACGCCTTACATAATACCGTTTGCTGTTCCAGTAGCTATTTGATCCGGCTCCTTAACAACTTCAATTTCTATTGGAAGCTCTTCGGTATAATGTTGGCGTATCAACTTTCTACTGGCTTCAGCAAGTTCCTCAGCAACCTACATGCACACAATGGCGAATGAGATTTCATTTGTAGTTCTATGTTACCTGTAAACAAAGACTACCAGCAACAAAAGACCGACCGAAAAATCGTTTAATTTGTCCAAATTCTGTTAGATCAACGGCATTTAACTGCTCGACTGGATCGATCGTAATGCGAACATCACCTCCACCTTTCGGATAGTAACCTCTATAAAACTATATGATTTGTAACGTTCTGCCAATGATAAAAACATTTTTAACCTTCGAACAATGTTCAAATTGAAATTGAAATTAAACCGTTTAGCTACTGGTCGAAAAATCTATCGCAACAACGACATTTTTTACACATACTAGCGATTTCTAACATACCATTTCATAGTAATCAATATCTGGAGCAAAATCAACATTTGTTCCTCCGATCAATTTCAATTCTGAAGGTCCATTAGCAAAAAGTAAACAAGGAAGAGCAGTTTGCATCATTAAACAGACACTTCTAAGCAAAGAATATCCTTTATATTTCTTGGTCATTAAATAAATATAAACCGATCATACCCAGCTGTTTTTGTATCACCAGTATAGTTGCCATTTTTGATCGTTTTTGGTGTGAATTGAATATCTGTTGTACCAATCGTTGCCCGATCGAGTGTTGCTTCGGAAAATTCCGTCAATAATTGAATACTAGTCAGATGCTGAGGCCGTAATCCATCTTGAGATCGACCCGCTCGGATGTTTGTCACATGAACAGGAATATTTAAAATAACACTCAATGTTGTGGCATTACGCAATATTTGACCACCCTTCAACGGAGAAAATAGATTAAGAAACGATGCAGAGTCATTGGCGTCGAACCTACACCCTCGAGATACGATCCATCGATATTAATCATTTGGATGTTCGGCTAACCTAAAACAAATTTTCGCTAATTAATCAAATTGTTTTAGCATATTTGATCTCGGTTTTATTGAATTTCGATTAGAACACTATTGAAGTATTAAAAAAATAAGAAAAACTTTTCAAACCAAAGAGCATTCGTTTGAGTTCTGTTTACATACATAGCAGATAGCTCTCAAACAATGTATTTTTATTAACCAGTTCGTCGAACGACAAGCATGGAGTTCGACAGTTTCGAATCTTTGATTCTTTGGTTTTCATCATCACGCTGAATGCGTGTTGATGGTGGTTCCATGAATTCGAATGTGTTTGATTGGAGGGACGGAATGTTCTCTGTGAGAAACTTTCGTACATCTGCTAGTGTGCGATGTAGATCAATTGGTATGCACAGTGGCGTGGAAATATCTGGTAAACGAAGTCGAATAATTGTTGATGATGATATCGAACGTCTCAATCGTTGTCGAGCGATGTCTTCAAGTCGATGTAAATCAAGAGTATCGGATTCGGCTTGATTAGATCTTGGTGCACCTATGGTATGACCAGTACCTGTGAATGGTTTGAACGTTGGGGCAACACGTTTGTATTCTTCACCACGATGATCTTCAAGACTGACCTGAATGAAACGATAGCAGCAATCGCAACTTTACTATGTTCCTTACCTCAATTTGTTGACCATTGCTGTTCATGCTGCGAAGTTCAGGAGGCATTTCCCCGCGTTTGATATATTCAATAAATTCTCTATTCTCTTCGAACGAGCGTAACTCTCCATCACCAACAGTAAATCCATTGGAATAAAAGCGTATCGGTACTTGTTCAACTTTCTTAGTGGTAACTGATGCGGATGCATCCTGTGGATAAGAAGGTACAGGATTGTCATCTGAATGCATGAGAATGACAAAAATCAATAACTTTCATCTTTGTTGTAGTGTATGAATATTACTCAGAGAATATCCAGTGCCAGAAAATGGCTCTCTCTTTGGATATGACGATGCTGTTTCATCATCGCCATCCGACGTTTCTCGAGCACCTTGTCGACGAGCAGCATCAAAAACATTAGCTATTCGTTTATTATTATCTTTGTCTTTCGGAGGTCCAATTATTTGCTGACCACTTCGTTCCGAACCGCCGGCATAAAAAGCTTGACCTAGATCAAATAGAAAGCATGCATTTTTATCATTCGTATGTGTCGTAGATATACCCTCGTCATCCGAATCGTCGGAGTTGTCTAATTGTTGTCTCCAGTTCTGAAAAGCATGAATCTTGGATGCTATGTTGGTTTTTTCTCGATCTATTGGAATTGGATGCACGGTCGGTGGTTCATTAGAAAACCTAACACGTGAACCGCCTTCAATGGCATTTTTAGGTAAGTCATCGGTAAACTGGTAAATATTACGCTTACTTCGAGTAGTTTCACCTAATGATTGAAATCATGTTAGTTTCATTTAATATTATCGAAGAAATACGAACTTGAATCTTCTAGCGGTTGTTCACCTGGATCTGAACTTGGAGGAGAAGGTTGTTCAGTTTCATTAGTGTCAAGAAACAGAGCTACTGCATCTTGCTCGTTCCAGTCAACAGCTCTCAAAAAGTTCTGTGCTCGACGGACATCACAACCAGTAATATCAATAAAACTCCTCATAATTTGTTCTTTACTTCTCATCGCCATGTCGATACTAAAAGGAAGATCAATAGTTTTGATTTTGAATTTAGTTGGAAAATTCCATTTGTATAAGACATTATTTTTTAATAGTTCCTTTTCTTCCGACAAAGGATGACTCATTCAGTCATCTACTAGCTACATGCCTCAACGAATCTTCACACAAGGCTCTAGTATATCTAGTACGCTGAACTATCGATTGATAATAAAAAATGAGAAAAATAAACTTTGACTGACCAATTCTAGGCATATGTTCAGTTGCCCTATCTATCGACTTTGTCCATTGGTTCATTTCTTCGCTTATCATCGAATTTCATTGGTAAAGAGAAAAGAAAGATAAATCAGATGTGTTTGCCTTGTGAATATCCGTTTTGATCGTTTTGTTTTTTTTTCTGAGGAAATAAAAAATCCAAAACACAGTATAGAAAGTTTTCAAAACGTTTCATCCAACATCAAACTACGAGCTTACAGACTTGTGTTTGCGTCTGTGCTCAAGTAATGTATGATTAGAATGACTAAATTTCATCTTATCTTACTTTTTCATCGTCTTTTTCTAGATTAATATGAAGGTAGACATCACATCTGCATATAATCAAATGAAATTTTGTCTGTACTTTTGATTATAGCGTACATTTTCAGGCGATGCGTTTGATACAAACGGCGATGATGTTGGTAGTTCGAATTCGCAAATAGCTGATATTTCGAAAAAAGTATGTTGAATAAAAAACGATTTAGAATAGAAGAATGTCAATGAGTTGCTTTTAGAGCCGATCAGAACCTGCATTACCGTCTCGCGTTGTTCATTTGAGAAATATTGAAGCCAATGATTTCGAAGTTGTACAACTTGGTCTTCCTTTTGGTCGTGTAACTAATTTTCTGAATTTAAAGAAAAAATCTCAAGTAAAGTCAACTGTTTTTCTTTCGGATTTAATGCAAATCAAACAATACTCTAGGCTTTCTTGGAATTTGATTCCACTGATTCAGCCAAACAAATGGTTGAGTACTTAACATCTATGCCAACTATGTTCAGTGGTCGACAAGTGTTCGCACAGTATTCAAATCATGGTGAACTCCGTACAGACCCCACTAATCGTACTAATCAACAAGCATTCGCAGCACTAGCACAAGCTACAGATCTGTACGAAACTGCGCAGAAAGGTGGAGCGAATTGTGTATTGCGTGTCACAATTATAAATATGCTATATCCTGTTACAATCGATGTATTATATCAAGTATGACGGTCTCGAAAGGAAAATGAAATTGTTGATGAGATTATTTCGTAGATTTTTAACAAATTTGGTACAGTATTAAAATTAATTACTTTCACTAAAAATGGTAAGTAAGTTTCGCGATATGACGAAGGGAAATGATTTGTTTTTTTTTCTCACGTTAGAAAAATTTCAAGCATTGATTCAATTAAAAGATACCCATGCTGCTTCACAGGCTATATTGGTAAACCAAAAATAAATAAAAATTGATATCCTGTAGCATCTTTCGTTCGATTCTAGCAACTACATGGTCAAAACATCTATAATGGTTGTTGTACTGTAAGTAGATTGTAGAAAATTCGACTTATTTTTTATATAGACTTGTCGATGTATGGTATTTAGCTTCAAATCGAATATTCTAAACTGCATTCTCTTACTGTTAAATACAATAATGATAAAAGTCGTGACTATACTAATCCAACGTTACCTTCCAATGAAGGAAATATGAGCCAACCGCCAGAGTTAGGTTTGTAACATGATTCGGCATTCATTCCTTTATTGTTCCTAATTCACTAGATCGTATGCATTCAAATCCTGGTCTTCTTCCTCTACAACGATCAACATCTAGCGAAGATTATCGTTATGGTAATCGAATTCTTTCACGATTGTTTCTCCAAAGGCTACGTATATATTTGCAGACTACTACACAGCCTCCGCTGGACTTCGTGGTAGACCATCCTCAGGAAGTGGAATGGCTCCAGGATACGACATGTCAGGTATAACTTCGCTTAACAGTTTCTGTCATCTAGTCCAATGCGTTGGGTTTCAGGAAATACTAGTCATCTAATGAGTCCGCTTCCACCAGCATCTGCTACTTACAATCCAATGGTCGGCACTTCAGCTGCTCCATATGGTCATCCATACGGTTCCAGTCATCCTCCTCCACCACCGGCTCATCTTCAAGCACATCAACAACCAAATCCTCACATGATGCCCGTTCAAAATGGGCCTGTTATTCTTGTATCGAATCTAAATGAAGACGTAAGTGACTCGAGTGCGCTCTTGCATCTTCAACTCTTGTTCTTTCTTATATAAGTTAGAAATCTATTCATTTCATTCTTTTTTTTCCTCTTTCGGACGATTAGATGACCACTCCAGAGTCCTTATTCACATTATTCGGTACGTGTTTCTTCTCTTTCTTTTCTCATTCTCGATAGACAACTAGAAATACACCTATCATACGACAAATACTCTCCAATTTTCCCCTAGGTGTTTATGGTGACGTGCACCGGGTGAAAATCCTATTTAACAAAAAAGACTCTGCGTTAATTCAATTTGCCACTCCACAGCAAGCAGCTGTCGGTAAGTAGGAACCAGCGAGTACACTTCAAACTATGATTCTAAAACGATCTAGCTCACCAAAATCTCGATCACGTCAATATGTTGGGTAAATCTATACGAGTTAGTTTTTCGAAGCACCAATTTGTACAAATGCCAAAAGATGGTGCATCAGTAAGTACGAACAACAGCATCTTCATTTCACATGCATTTATTCTCTAGGATATGGGCTTAACAAAAGATTTCACAAATTCTCCATTACATCGTTTCAAAAAACCTGGATCGAAAAATTATAATAATATCTTCCCACCTGGGGCCGTTCTACATCTGTCGAATATTCCGTATGTCGACTCGATTTCATCCTTTTTCTAACCGAGTAGTTGGGTTTGTTCTTTTTTAGAACGGAAACAAGTGAAGAAGAAATTCAGAATATATTCTCGCAATATGGTACAATAAAACGATTCAAATTCTTTGAGAAAGATCATAAAATGGCATTGATCGAAATGGAAACTATCGAACAAGCCATTGCAGCATTAATTGTATGTATTCGCAATTGTCACAGAACGAAGTTTGATGTACTTTTTGTATTTAGAATACGCATAATTATCGTCTAGGAGATTCAATGCATCTTCGCGTGTCATTTTCTAAGAGCAAATTATAAATATTTGACTCATCTAGACGAAAAATATCTAAGGAAACAACTTTTCTTTGTTTTTCTTTATCACTATAACGTCTGTTCCGAAGTCGACTTATTATTATTATTATTATTACTATTATTATTCTGTTTTCTTTTTCTATTCGTGTTCTTATCTCTTTCCTTGAACAAAAAAAAAAGAATAATGATAACGTGGATAATAAAGTACGTTTTACGAGATCGCTGAACTCTCACTCATCGATACACTATCATAGTTGAGAAACTGTCCGACTAAGTTCGAAAGAAAAACTTATATATTTTTCGTCTGACTCGTTCGAATTAGACAATCAAACAACGATCACGACCTAAAAGTACTTTCATCTCATATAATATCGTACTACATTCTCTCTACTTAACATTGACAATCACCTTTCATTCTCTGTAGATTATGCCAAAAGAAAAGAATAAGCCCCATCCAGGAAACAAATGCGCATCTATTATTAATTATACCGAAAAAAAAAAACTAATTGTACTCCTGCGTCTCCACATATATGTCATTTATCATTCCCAATAGAGAACATGTCTCCTTGATTGAACGTGCCAGATGAAAATGAACAGGAGATGTTCGTGGTTTTATTTCTCGAAATACAAGATATTATGAATGGCGATGTTAATGCAGTCTATATGGGTAGTCTAATGTAAACGAAAGCAGTGCACATTGTTACGACACTGTTCGATCTGGGCGAAAAAGACAAATGAAAATAGGAGTCGAAACCTGAGCACGAATTTACAAGTATGCAATGGTCGAAAAGAAGAAAAGAAAATGAAATACTGTAAGTGAGTTTTCAAAGCATTAAAGAACAAAAGCGCGCAAGAATTTTTATTTACAAAAAGAAAGAAACCAAAATCGATTCAGCTCTTTCAATCGCCTAATGTTCCTCTTGTGCGCATTAAAAATGAAACAGATATGATAATATGTATAAGTGATGGTAATAATGAAACATAAAACTGAAAAAAAAAATAATTCGAAAGTAGAATATATGTATATGCATAAAGCAAAAGGTTTTTGTCTTATTCTAAATCCATGTTCGCAGCTTCGTCTTCACTGAAATCACTTAATACTTCATCGTCTGATTCATTTTTGTTTGCTAGATTGGAATTGTTTGTGTCATTCGTTGAATTTGTCGATGATTGTTGACCGTTGATCGTTGCCGCTAAACTTTCTGCCATTGCAGCTGTCGCAAATCGTTGAACATATTCTATTCGGTGACAAATCAAATGAATATTTGTTTGCCGTTGAAAATGTGCTTTCACTTACCTCGCACTTTTTTCTTGTAATCGTCAGGTTTGTGAAGATATAGAGCTGCAGCATCACCATTTAACGGATCCACCGGATTTGGATAGGCAAGTAGTTGTGGAAGAAAAGATTCAAAAATATTGGCAAGATCTATTGAAATGCGAAGTCAATTCGTGACGTTTTGCTATTCGATTGGCACACTTACCATACATAGGTGTCCACGTTTGATTAATCACATCGAGACAAACAGTGCCGGACCTGTTGAATGAGACATAAGATAATCAATGGGAAATTTCAAACCTTTGCATGACTTACATTTCATCGATGTTCGGATGAAAGATTCGGTTCATGAAACCTAAATATAATACAGAGATTCTTCTCAGCTCGATCGAAGTTTCGCGCGTTTGTCTTGTCAAAATTAAATAGCTTTAGCCCGGAAAATGATAGTTCTGCGAAGATGGTCGGAAACATAAGAAGCACGCATCATGCTCTCAAACAGCTTCTAATAACAAGATCTCAAGATTCCATACAACAAACGAGATGAGAATTGGATCATCTTCTACATGTGTGCAAATGTTAGAACTTATCGCTCCAGTAACATATATCAATAGGATATATTGAAAAAAAATCGGAGTCCAAAATCAAGTGATGTTTATGTAAGTGAATATTGACTGTAAAGTTCAATCTTTTTTACATACCGATGGAGGGCGATTTGAAGGGATATTTATCGGGCAGATCGACTCGAATATTCCATACGCCACCTTCATAGGGGGCTATAAAACAAAGCGATCGTTTCTTTCGAAAAGTCAAACTTGATCAAAATTACTTTCATGTGGTCCGGCAAATTTGACCATAAACTCATTGAGACCAGATATGAGCGTAACCTGATGTTTTGATTCAATTCTAAGCAACGGAGAGCAGAATCAACAAGTTTAACTTTTTTCGTACATCGAAACTTACAGTTTGATAACATCGGTATCTATTCGTCGTTTACCAGGCGATGGGGAACACATTACCCAAAAGGGAGTCGTATATTATTTTCAAATATCTAGAATTCTGTAATTCTAATTAATAATAAATAGTACGAAAAAAAAACGTAGAAACACATCAGCTGACTATTGACAACAAAAAAAAGCCTAAGCACCAAGAGTCGTTCGAAGAAAGAAAACAAAACATGTGATTCTCTTTTTTTTGCGCTGTACATCGACATTGTCGATCGCGTAAAGTAAAATGACTGATGTATGCACGTGTGTATTTATTTGCGTCTGTTGTTATTGCATACCAATATATGTATTAAACGTCAGTTGATCGTAACGAAAAACAAAAAATAATTACTTTTTTCGAGTAAATGACTTGTTTTTCGAGGTGATTTTCTAACGAAAGAGGGCGTAGCGGAACAGTAAAACGTCAAGTGTCTTGACAGGATCTTTTTTTTTCGTGCTTGACATTGAATCCATTTTGTCGATTGGATTTGATTTCATCGAGAGAAAATGAATTTCATGAACAATTTTTTTTGTTTCATATCTCAAACAAAATGTTCATGTTGTTATTTGTTTACATTTTACACTCGTTTCTGATTGGTTGGTGTTAATTGTTATTACCCCTGCTGTATCTTCTTGTTCTTCGGATCTGTCATGTTAAGATGATAGAAAATGCAATCAAATTAGCCTGATTAGTTTCTTACTTGAACACTTCTGTCGTGACTGATTCTACTCTTCATCCTCTCATTTATTTGATCATATTTACAACAAAGAGAAAAAGAAATTTTGTCTTTCCTTTTTTTTTTCTTCTTCTTCAGTTATCTATAATGAGCATCTGTTCAATGGTAATATGCATCTAGAAACCACAACAAATTTATCTGATGATGAAGGACAATCATCAGTTTGTTTTTCGGACTTGTACAATCTCTATGAAATCATTGGAAAGTAAGGAGGTCGAACTCTTTGATAATAATCGTGGTCACAATTACGTTTCATTTATTTCGAAGGGGTCCATTTAGTGTAGTCCGTCGATGTACGAACAAATCAGGCGACAAACAATTTGCAGTTAAAATCATCGATATTGAACAATTTACAACGACACCAGGCTTTTCAGCCGAAGGTAAAACTCGTTTTTGAAAGAATATTGAAAAAAAGATGATTTTTTTTCTTGTTATTGTTCATTGTTTAGATTTACAACGCGAAGCGACCATTTGTGCAAGCCTTAAACATCCTCACGTTGTCGAACTGTATAAAACATTCGAATCTGAAGGATGTCTATTTATGGTTTTCGAATAGTACGTTGAGATTTATGTATACATAAATGTTGTTTTAGCGAAAGATGAGCTGACATATATCGAATTTCTAATGTGAATATTGATTCTGTTGATGAAAGATGCCGAATTTTGCGGAATTGATTTTCTGCTCTCAAATGAACTTCATCTAATTGATTTCTCTCAACTATTTTAGTATGGACGGTGCGGATCTATGTTTCGAAATTGAAAAACGTGCTCTAGCTGGTTTTGTCTACAGTGAAGCTGTCGCTAGGTAGGCATTTCGTCGATATTATTCAATCGTTTATCTGTTCATTCATCTTTCTAGTCATTATATGCGTCAAATATTTGAAGCTGTTCGTTATATTCATGATCGTGGCATCATTCATCGTGATCTGAAACCACATTGTGTTTTGCTATCTTCGAAAGAAAACGCTGCACCGGTTAAACTAGGTGGTTTCGGTGTAGCCTTACAATTACCGGAATCAGGTATAATCCAAGCTAGTCGAATCGGTACACCGGCATTCATGGCACCAGAAGTAGTCAATCGGGAATCACCCGGCTTTGGTCGACCGGTGGATATGTGGGCATTAGGCGTTATGTTATACGTTCTACTCACGGGCACATTACCTTTTGCTGGTACAAAGAATCGTGTATTTGAAATGATTTCCACAGGTGTTTATAGTGTATGTCATGTCCAGCTTTGGTCTATGCGAAGTTTGATGATCGAATTTGTTTGCATTTAGATGCAAAGTCGACAATGGGATCAAATATCTGAATCAGCAAAAGATCTGTGCTCACGTCTATTATGTTTTGATCAAAATGAAAGAATAACAATAAAAGAAGCACTTGCACATCCATGGATTCGAGTAGGTGAAACTAATCTTTTGATCCTTAATTGATGATCGAAAAAGAGAAAAGATGTGCTTTTTCTCTGTTTTGACGCTTATAAATTTAGGTTTCATCATAAAAGGAAAGCGACGGAAATAATTTAACTAATTTCTATGTATATAAGAATAAAGCCACCCTTAGGAAATAAATTGTCTTCACTGGGAACAGTCACGAGTTTTATTTGATTTCTTTTCAGGAGCGTGAAAAATTTGCTGTGCGAAAACATATACCAGACACTGTCGAAGAACTTCGCAAATTCAACGCTAGAAGAAAACTAAAAGTATGGATTATTTGTACGCGTTTTTTTCCCCTACTAATCAAACGAATAATCGATCTATTCAGGGCGTAGTCTTAGCAGCTGTTTCCAGTCCTCATTGGTCTCAATTACCGTTTCACTCGTTGATGACAACGTCGAATTCATCATCGGGTCTGCCAGGACACACATTGGCAACACCATCGTTAAATGAATTTGATGATATGGCATCATCTGGTAAGACTTTATAGTTTCCTATCAGACGGCATTCGGCAATTGGATTAAGGAGGTTTTAGTTCGATGGAGGAAAGTACATTGAAAACAACAGTAATCGCTTGCGTTTAGAAGCACAATAGAATTATCGCATTTTACAGTAAATTGACAACTCTTTGATGTTGAACAACTCGCCATTTTCTATAATTAGAGCGTTAAAATAGTGTCTGCTAATGCTAAGTTAAGGGAAAAAAGAATAAAAAGCGATGCACTAGGCGTTTCCTCTTTTCTGTTATAATTAATAGAAATCAGTTCCTATTTGTCCGTCGACGTTGAGAAGCAATTAACTTTGATTTATATCTGTATCCTTCCTATTGAAGTATCTTACGAGAAAAAACGACGATTATTTACTTACTGATAGATTAAAAGGAAATCTTCTCGTGCACAATTAATATGCACCTTGCCAATTGACTAGTCGTTTGCGCAAGAAACGATTTGATTGTCATCATCACGCACATCTGTAATATTCCATCAATCACGATCATATTTCCTTTAAATCCAATGTACTCATTGGCAATGAGTTCTAGATGAGCAGCCTTTGGCTGATTCTTGCTTTATTGATGCGTATGATTTGGATTAATTTGATCTATTTCTTTTGCGTTTCTGTGCACATCGCGCGATTTGAGTTCATTGTTTGGATGAAAATCAAGAGAATATTCTATTCGAACCATTGTTTATTTATTTAGCGGTTTCACAAATATTGGATTCGCTAGAAGATACTCAATGGTTAACAATTGGTGATCGTGTGGAACTTGATTTTCTTCAAAAATTATTCGAAGACAAACAACTACGAACACTACTTGAAGTAATTTTCGAAAATGAACCATTTCTCATTTGTAGTTTCATTCTTTTTAGTTATATGATCATATCAATTCAGATGAAATTCGCCCATACAACACACCGGAATCGAATGCTGTACAGGTTGTCTCCGAGATAATAACTGCCATTGAACAAGGTTCTTATCAGCATACATCTGGCAATGCTCATGATCTATTGAATATTCTTTTGGAACCACATATACAGGTATGAACATGTATGGATTCGAATAGTCTGAAAACGATAAGAGAAAAAGATAGATAACTGAAATCCGATCATTTGCTTCTTATTCTTCTTCTTCTTGTTCTGCTACTCTGTGACTTGTCGTCTATATTTTTTTTTTCTATCGTGTCGTTTTTTGATCATCGCTAACGATAAGAACAGTGGTCGACAGCATTGCATGAGAATTTTCTGTCCACTTTGGACTGTTTTAACCGGAAAAAATATGATTTTTATTTTGGTGACTATCATTATGGACGAACGAAGTTTAAAACTATATTTTACGCTCGAACATATGAAACAAGTAAGATAGATTGGAGCATTGAATTTATTTTGTGAATAGAAGAAAAAACGCGATTGAATTAAATATTGCCACAATAACCGTCGGGATCAATCAAGCTCATCTATTTCTCCAATGGATTTGTGATAACATAGAAACGATTAATAGACATGCACTCTCCAATGCTCAGAAGGCAGAATATTCCAAAAGAGAAAGGAAGAAAAGAAGTGTAGAGAAATAATATTATTCTTTTTAGAAAAGAACCCATTATAGTATTATTGTTCTTAGAGCGAGATCAATAGATGTCTAGTTTCTTTTAATTGTAAGCAGAGCTATCGAAAGAATGGTATGTACGCACAGTGAAGATATATTCTTTTCCAGATGTGTCGTTCATTTCGATTGATTCACTTATTTTTTCCGTTTTAGTCACTTTTACAAACACATGATGTTGTTGCTCAAGAAGTTTATGGCGATGGTGCCATACGTGTTACACCGGCATTTTTTGGTCAAAACACATTAACGTCAGACACTAATTACGATAATGACTATGGTGGTCACAATGGTAGTGGTGCGATAGATGAAAATCGAGTTGGTGGTGATAATGGAATAACCGATAACATATGCGATGTTACGCGTATACGACTTGTTCAATTCCAGCGAAATACCGATGAACCACTAGTAAATACAAAGAAATATTGTCGAACGCTTGTAATAAATTACTTTTCATTTAGGGTATTACACTTCGTATGACGGAAAACAAACGATGTGTTGTTTCGCGTATACTCAATGGTGGAATGATACATCGTCAAGGTACATTACATGTAGGTGACGAGATCAAAGAAATCAATGGTCAACCGGTTTCCAACCATCCGATTCAATATTTACAACAAATGCTGGTATGTTCTTGTACACCGAAAGAAATTCTTCATTAGTCCGTCTGTTTTACTTTTAGAAAGATGCTCGTGGTAGTATAACATTCAAAATTGTGCCAAGTTATCGAAGTCAACCACCACCTTGTGATGTATGAGAATAGATTACACAATAACATTTGATTTCACATCTGGTTTCATTTAGATCTATGTCAAAGCTTTGTTTCACTACGATCCAAAAGATGATGATTTAATTCCAAGTGCACAAGCAGGAATTAAATTTGTCATTGGAGATATTCTTCAAATCATTTCCAAAGATGATCATAACTGGTGGCAAGGCAAAAAAGTGACATCGTATCGACACATCGATGAACGAATGATCAATAGTTATCATGGGGAATATGATAATTCACCAGCAGGATTGATACCATCTCCAGAATTACAAGAATGGAGAATTGCAACGAATGCAATCGATAAAGCGAAAGATGGAAATGGTAAGTAGTCAAAAGGGTTGATTATCAATCGATCGATTTTGACTTTTTTGCTAGCTAATTGTGGTGTGTTTGGACGTAAACGAAAAGTAATGAGAGACAAGTACTTAGCTAAACACAATGCGGTGTTTGATCAACTTGATTTGGTGACATACGAAGAAGTCATACGTTTACCTGAATTCCGTCGAAAAACACTCGTTCTACTTGGAGCACACGGTGTTGGTCGTCGTCATATCAAAAACACACTGATTACTAGTCAACCAAAACGTTTTGCTTATCCAATCCCACGTAAATATATCTGGATCATCTTTTTGGAAATGAAAACTTCTTTTGATTAGATACGACACGATTGCCGAAGAAAGATGAAGAAAACGGCAAAAATTACTTTTTTGTTACTCACGAAGAAATGATGCGTGATATAGCGAATAACGAATATCTCGAGTACGGCACACATGATGATGCCATGTATGGAACGAAATTAGAAACGATACGAAACATTAATCGACAAGGTCTCATGGCTATTCTCGATGTAGAACCACAAGCATTGAAGGTCTTACGTACAGCTGAATTTGCTCCGTATGTTGTTTTCGTTGCTGCACCGGACCTTTCCCAAATCAAAGGTGTCAATGTAAGATATACGAATCTTTGCTCAAATTTTTACTTTGTATTTATATTCGGTTAGGATGAAAGTCTAGAACGGTTGGTAAAAGAAAGTGAACTGCTACAACAAGCCTATGGCCATTATTTCGATTTAATCATTGTTAATAACGACATCGAAGAGACTATTCGTGCAGTAAGTTCGCTCGTTTGATTTATTTCGAGTGATGAATTTTCTTTCCATAGTTGCAATATGCCATCGAACGAGTTAGTCATCAATCTCAATGGGTACCTGTTAGTTGGGTTTATTAGAATTTCAATGACAAAGCAGATAATATTTCATTGGTCAAATGCAATTCATGTGAATAGTTAACAGACTAGTCAACCATAAGCCTATTTTTGTTTTGTGTTCTTCAAGATCTGATATAATTCTTCCTA
Source organism: Adineta ricciae (assembly GCA_905250025.1). Classification (NCBI taxonomy): domain Eukaryota; kingdom Metazoa; phylum Rotifera; class Eurotatoria; order Adinetida; family Adinetidae; genus Adineta; species Adineta ricciae. Next base: position 27,067 of record CAJNOJ010000161.1, on the reverse strand, counting down.
GACGAATTCATGTTTTTCTGCATGTAAATAGACATCGATGTTCTCTATGACTGTTGTCAGTACTCTTATGTCTCTTATCTCTATTGAATAATTTTTAGTATTACTATTTTTATTTGAAATCTTCTCTAAAAAAAAGAAGCACATTACTGTTTATATGGTGTAGTGTTTGTAGTGACAATCTTTTTATTTTGACTAGTGTTCTTTTCGGAAAACTTTACCCACTTGTTACAAGTACACATTTCATTCATGTTATTAGAATTAGAATGTCTCATTTTTGTACATGTATGTGTGTTAGGTTTACTTTTTTTCCTATGCAGTCAATACGTATAATTCTAATCATTTTTGAGTGTCCTTTTTTTCTTCTGAACACTAATCGAAACTAATATCACAATAAAATGAATAATAATAAGAACAAGTAACGCTCGTCGACAGACTCGCTCCGCAGCTCTTTCTCGTAGAAGGAGTGCTTTTAGATGATACTTTTTTAATAAACTATTGCGTATATAAGACAAGTAACGCTCGTCTGTGGACTCGCTCAGCTCTTTCTCGTAGAAATCATCCTCTATAATATCACTGAAGTTTCTGTTTATATAATATGTAAAACCTGATTTGAGATTCGTAATTCTCGACTTCGAAAACCCTTCGGTCAAACTTCACCAAAAAACAATTTTTCCGTAAAAAAGAACCCTTTTCCTAAAAAATTTTTTTATGAAAAATTTTAAAAAGCTAACATCAAATTTGGATTCCTCGACCTTTAAAACCCTTTCGTCAGTCTTTATAAAAAAAATTGGTCCTTTGTCTCAAAAAAACTCTTTTTATGAAAAATTTCACAGAGCTGACATCAGATCCATGTTCCTCGACCCAAAAAACCTTTGGTCAAGTTTCATGAAAAAAAAATTGGGTCTCTGTCTCAAAAAAATTTTTTTACAAAAAATTTCGAGAAACTAACATCAGATTCGAGTTCCTCCACCCAAAAAACCCTTTGGTAAAATTTTATTAGAAAAAAAATTTCTTTTGTAAAATAGTCGTTCTTTGTCTAAACAAATTTTTTTTTTATGAAAAATTTCCAAAAAATAACAGCAGATTCGAAGTCTCCGTATCGAAATACATCTAGAAATGTCTTTTCGGAAAATCGATTTTCAATGTTTTTTTGACCCTGCGGACATACAAACAAACAAGCAAGCAAACAATTTATGTTTCTAAGACTCTTCTCTACGAGAAAGAGAATATTGCCGTTGAAATAAAAAAAACTTTCAATATTTTATGCAAAATGCCTATAAAAAGAAGATATTTTTTATATCTTGTGAGCTAAATTAGGACATCATGCGCATGTTTTTTTAATATTATTTTAGGCACATCTTGTGCAGTTTTTTCCGCTCTATCGAATCCATATGGAATTATTCTCGGCCCGAATTTTTTTTGATCCGATTTATCATAAAAACACTGAAAAACCCCCCAATTTTTCAATTTTTTTTACAAATTTTTAGGGGGTTTTTGAGGGGTTTTGACTAGTTTTAGTCTTGATACATGTATTTAGAAAAGTGCTAAGTATGCAGTTTTGTAGAGCTGAATTCGCTCTATCATTTGGCATATTATTCAATATAGTTTGGCTTCATTTTTAGGACAGAAAATAATCAAATACTAAATACATAAAGATTCAAAATATAAAATGTGATTACATTTTAGTGTTGAATAAAGGAACTTTGATATCCACCCGACCATTAGTCCAAAAAGGCTAAACCTTTGGATTTAGGGGTTTTTCTACATGCTCTTTCATTTGCGATATTAAAAAATGGGGGTCGAAAATTTTTGTATGACGACCATATGCGAAAATGCTCGATTCTGTCATGGACCGTCTCTTAATCATTGAAATGAAACATTTTGTGATGAATTGTTTCAATCTTCAACAAATACTATTAATTATCTTCATACATGTGATAATCTTGTTCAATTTTCCACGAATCCTGTTCTTTTTGGTAATATGTATTTTTTATATGAACCAAAGAGAATTTTGGAAGTAAATATTAATTCAGTTCTTTTACCTGATTATATTTGTTATAATAAACGATTATGTAATTTTCTGAATTCATCAATATTTCTTAATCACACATATACATGTTATTATGCTGACCAAGTGGATTTAAAACATATGACGCGTTATAGCAATTTCCCGGAAACTGTTTGTATTTTGGATATTAAAGATTAGAATTAGAAAAGGATAAGAATTTTACCATAAGCCAGTTTGTTAAACTGAGGAGTCAGGGAAAGCTGAGTGGTAGACACGAAACCCTAATTATTACAAGGTTATGCAATCCAACATCACTTCGTCGTATTTCTTTAAACAAACAATAAACTACGAAAGAAAATGATATCAGCGACAGAATGAATCAGTGGACATCCGTTAGCAAAACGGTTAAACTCTTTCTTTTCTTTTTCACTCTTCGATGTAAGCACTTAAGGGTGGCACATTATTAACAAAGAGCTAAATTATATGAAAGAAGTGCGTCAACACCATATTTGGTAAAAGAACAAATCTGTTCAAAAAATTCAGTTTGACGTCCATTAGTAGATTTTATATCTCTCAAAACGGAACAAATGAGTTTACTCATCGATAGCAATGCTTTTATCTAACCTACCTGAAAAATCTGTATAATTATAAAAATATCAAATGTTTTATTCATTTTTATCCACTAGATCGTAGTTGTGCTACACAATGTTAGCTTTCATATTAGAGCATGTGAATGGGTCAGCAACGAAAGAGAACGAAAAGAGAGAAAAAGTGACCTTTGTGGGGTTCGAACCCACATCTCCTCTTATTCGGACAGTCGCCTTAGCCAATTAGACCAGAAAGTAGGCATGCACCAATACCAAACCTTTTGGTTTTGAGGATTTAGTTTCGACAACGATTTTGGTTTTGATGATTTTACTCTTTTTTTAAGGTAAATCGAATGAGACTGTTTTCAACAACCAAAACCAAAACTAAAAGATCAAAGCCAAAACCACATGCAGACCAAAACTTCAAAACTAGTTTTGGTATTGGTGCATGCCTACCAGAAAGACCAACTTAGACTATAGTTTAGCGCCGAGTGAATCACCAAGACGCTAACACACAACAACCTTTATTCTCCGACAGATTAAGTATGTGAAAATCAAATTAAAAATGATATCATATATCTCGTAGATCGAGGATGTTGGGGATACGCCATGTCTTACCGGGCATCCATCTTACGTTTTTGTCTCAGACAGAGAAGGCTAAAAATATTTTTACCATTTATAAATCAGAGGGGCAGCGGTATATATTGAACAGAAATGTTCACTGTGCAGAGCATAGCTATTATGATCTGCTATTTTTACGCATTATTTTCTTGTTTTATAATGAACTGAAATAACCGCTTTTTTCGATGCAATAATGTGTCAGAAAAAATAAAAGTAATAGATATGGTTGACTCATACTAGCTAGTTACTTTCTATAGTATAGATAACTGTTATAGAGACGACGGGGATAAAATGGTACCCGATTTAGAAATTTTGACTTTCAGAGCTCATATCATTTCCAATTTTGAAGATACAACAAACTTTTTGCCACAAAAATGGTAAAAAAAAACATTTTACTATCGATCTGTGTTTTTCGTTTTGGAAACTCTCATCATGTTACACTTTCATGCAGGGTTACCAACTGTACCCCATTTGGGGATACAGCACCCCATTTCGCTACTTTGCACCCCAAGAAAATCTGTACCTTTGGGGTACGCATTCTGTACCCCATTTCGATATTCTTCAATAGACTCTTATAAACAATACGTAGTGTAGCATCTTTCTATTAAAAACTAGAGGAGGCTTTTTGCTACAACTTCTCTCTTGAATTTCGCGCAGATGAGAAATGTAAAACCACGTCGTCCAAATTGCTTAAAAGTTCACGATCTTGTCGTGAGCTTTGCTCCAATTGTTAAAGAGATGATTTCGTAAGTTATTTCCAGGATCGAGAATTTTCTGAAACTCTTTCAACCCAGATCGAACAATCCGGCACGGAAACGGCCGGTTCCATGGTATTCCGGAGATTTCATGGAAGCAGTATTCCCGATGAGCGGATTTATCTGGTTTGGGCCGGAACCGACAGGAACATATCAAAACCGGTAGCCGGATACGGTTACCGCTTTTCTCCATCGGATTCCTGGCATTTTACGGGCGGATTCCGCTCAGAAATGGCGAGTTTCCTCAGGGATTTCCTCGGAAATTCATGGAATCCTGCTTTAGGAATCATCGTCCTGGGTGGTGACAATTAACCGATCACATCACTTTAGTTAAACAAACTGACCGTATTAAACTATTCTGTCTCATCAGATAAAAAAGAGTCAATGGCTCTACTGCAAGTAAGTAATTAGACTAATGATAAAACTATGAATATATATGTTGCTAAAGCTGATGACTGTCATTGATTTTCACTACAAGATCGTGGACGATGTACGATTTTGACAGTGAAAATACTGATTGTTGGTGATTATAGCAAAAAATTTTAAAAAGAAACCGTGATTCTCTGGCAGTATAGTCGTAGTTGTGACAATACGGGAATTTCATTATCTGATGAGTGAACTATATATAAATAAAGCATTATCGTTTGTCAATGACTAGTCTTCTCAGTTTACATTTCTCACGACGTCCTAGGAGTCACAGTGGATCTTGAATCGATTAAGCTCCTTGCATTTGAGAAGTTTACATGCTGCTGTTCTAACTGGTTTGAAGAGAATCGAAAAATCATTGTGCATTCCAGTTTTTTCATTAAGAGACATAATGAAACGGGTTTTATTTATATGACTTTTTTGTCTGAAAACAAACATCTCACAACATATCTTACAGAGAAAGAAGATAAAATGATTTTTCGGTAATAATAAGTCTTTTGTGGACTTCTTCTTCGAATAGATCTGGTATATTTCCGAAGAAATTTTGTACCTCACGTCTGTACCCTATTTGGAGGAAAGCTGTACCTCTCGTGCACCCCATTTCTCATCTCCGATACCCCATTTGAGACCTGAACAGTTGGTAACCCTGAGTTGAACCCGCATGGCACCTTTTATATGAAAAAAAAACGAGGATAGCGTACGAGGATTAATTAATTAACTACTCAATAACATCTGAAAAAGCATATATTTTTACATACATTCATGCTAAAAGAATTTAGTTATAAAAGGCACTGCCGTCAAAAACTAAAGTGAACAGGGAGATGATAATGTCCTGTTCCGCATGATTTTGCTCGTGGATGTTAGCTTGTGTTGAAGGGGAATTCTATATGGAAAGGGAAAGTAGAATTTATGTTCAACTTTTCGAGGTTAAACCTTTTTCTTTAAAAGTGGGACGGATTCTTTCTGGAGTAGGAACATGATCCAGTCCTCATTTGCAAGGTATAGTAATCCCTTTTTCTTTCGCTTTTGTAGTGCTTCATAAACCAAAATAGAGTTTATATCTTCGTTTATGACAATAAAGAAGGGATTCTTCACACATTGCAATTTCATAAACCTTTTCTCTCTTTATAAGTCCATCATAAACGGTTGTACTGTTAGCTATTCACCAATTTTTTAGTGTTGATACAAATATCTACATTTCAGATTCATTTTGTAGTGATGTCTAAAGTAATAAGAAAACTTTTCCGCGATAATTTTTTACGCCGTATATTCGCGCCTATCTGTATTACAATCATTCTGACCATAATCCTTAAAAATGCAACGCTGAAAACGACGACTACCAAACCAATAGTTCTAGATGCTTTACTAAAACAAAATTCTCCTCTGGAAAATGAACTATCAGATGAAAGTATAAAATATACTACAAAATCAGCACGAATCGATTTAAATGCAACATTAGAAACAACAGTTCGATGTGTTGGATCAGTTTACAATCAATCATGTCTCTTTGAAAATCTCTACTATGTTGATAGTACATTTACAATGTTAATAGTAAAAGGAAAACCTTTACCGGAACATTCTGTACGAACAGATGCTTTCATCTTTTCGAATTTAACGCCGAATAAGCGAGAATTTGATACATATGTCGATCTTCAACAGTTTGTTCGTTGTGTTATCCAACCAAAACGATTTCCTTATGTAACACTTCATTTTGGACAACCATGGCATCATAATATTGGTCATGCACTTTTTGATGGACTCTATCCAGCATATGTTGCAATGATTCGTTTTACACCTCGACATCTTTATCCATTTCGTATTTTAGCTGGAATTGATACTTGCAATGATTGTTGGAGTGAAGATGTTTATAGTCGTTTTGGCGGTCTAGGCATTATTAAACACAGTGTTCTCAATAAATTATCAAGTGGTCGTTGGTATGTTTTTGATGAAATTGTAATGGGTAGTGGAACGATGTGTCAACGTTGTACTCGACCTGATTTACAATTAGCTGGTGGTGTTGAATTAGACGCTTCAAGGTTGTTTCGTGATCGAATGTATCAACAACATGGATTTCTTCCTTTAACTTGTCGATATAAATCTTCATTGGAACATCGAAAATCGAATGATATTCTTCGAGCATATGTTGTTGATAATAAACGTTTTACATTAGATGATCGCAAAGAAATTAACGACGCCATTGAAGAAATTAATAGTTATACTTATTCATATATACATAAAATGATAAATAATTCAAATAAATTACAATGGCCGTTGATTAATGTTACTTACATTCATTATCAATGGATTAAAGCAAACAACGATAGTTCAATTTCAACTGATACCACTGCAATGGACTCTCGTTCACCAACATATGAAATCAATGATAATAATTTTATTGCCCAATTAAAACTTCTCCGTCAAATGGATATTCATATAACTGGTCCCGGAACAGGCCAGATGTATCAGACATTTTTATCTGATGGGTCTGTTTCAATTAATATTGGAGGTATCAGACCATGGGCAGCCGAAGGTACACCCAAAGCATATACTTCATTTCTTGAACAACATATGACAAGTGGTACACCATATATTAAAGGTCTTTATTATCCAATTAATGAACGACAAAAAGGTATACGTAAAGATGAAGTCGTTAAATTAATCCGTCAAGCGGGTAAAATTATTTTGCAAGGATTTTCATTACCAGTTAATCCTCGAGAGAATTTAGCACCTGATGGACAATTATTTGTTGAAATGTGTGGAAAAGATACAAAATTTTGTGATTCTGTTACAATAAGAACAGCAAATCAACTATATGTCTGTATAGATTTATGGATTGAAGATCTTGTTCACGAGGAGCGTCAATGGAAAGAGGGTGGTTATCTTGACAATGGTCGTAATCTTAGTTGTCCATTCAATCGCACATTATTACGTGGATTAAGAAAAAAATATGGTATTAAATATCGTGGAGGTAATTCATCGAAATCTATTTAAATACAGTTTTAAATACAACCAAAAACAAATTAATTTCTATAACTAAGGTACAAATTAATTTGCTTATCTTAACACTTACTTTTCAGTAATCAATGTACTGAGTCGAAAATAAGTGATAAAATTAATGAATGAATTTATTCTTATTAAAGTATAAATATATGTAGCCCTTTCCGGCCGGATGTTGCCATTTGGCAACATTTTACTGATGTTAATATAAGTTTTTTCTTAAAACGAAGAGACATAGTTTTTCATGCCATTCGATAAATAACTACACACATTTTAGCACAAATATATGTGTTTGCTAGAGAGAAGTAATCTTCTGTTGGCGAACGGGATCAATTCTCCCGAAACGTCCAAAAGAGCTCCCGAATGGAAAAGATCTTCTTATCGCTTATTCAAGCATTGTATATGAGAAGTGACTAGCACTTAATTTTTGCCTCTAACCCTATTATCTGTTAAGAATATAACATGGATTAATTAGGATTTTCGAATAACAAAATTTGAGTATGTTGCCATTTGGCAACATCCGGCCGTAAGGGTACAAAAAAGTTAAAAAAGCCAGTTATTTTTTTTTCATAGATGGGCAGTAGTTTGGTGACAGTTCTATTCTATATTGCCAAAATAAAGCATACTTAGCTCATCTATCTATCTTATGGAGCGTTATGATGGAGTAGATCTCAATAATGTCAAAAAAACTGATCAAAATGTCATAAATTTCAACAATTCCACTATAAATCATTATCTATTTAGGGAGATTCTAACATTATTCACAACACATCAGCGTATCTTTACGTAGGCTATCATACAACATTAAAATTCGTGTGAAAAATTAATCACCAAACGAGTATTTATAGTGGACTTGTTGAAATTTATGATATTTTGATCAGTTTTCTAACATTATTGAGATCTACTCCATCATAACGCTCCATAAGATAGATAGATGAGCTAAGTATGCTTTATTTTGACAATATAGAATAGAACTGTCACCAAACTATTGCCCATCTATGAAAACCAATAACTGGCTTTTTTAATTTTTTTGTACCCTTACGGCCGAATGTTGCCAAATGGCAACATGTTGACAAACAGCTCTGTGTTAGTTCTTTGAACTTGCGGATAGAATATGGTAGCATCCATATATAAAAGATGCAGAATATGCAGTATTAACATTTCTTTCTTGTTGTCTTCTGCGAGCCGGCCGGAAAGGGTTAAGACATTTCTATTAGAAAACTTCATTAATGAGATCAACTAAATCATGACTTGCCGAGACAGAAAGACAGGATAAATTATATACAGGAACAAAACTGCGCTTTGCTCAATGGTTCTAACTATCTTTATCCATTCTGCCACAGTTTGAATGGGACTCTTAGTACTTATGATTTTGTAAGCTGGGAATAAAAAATATATTATCAGCCATTCCATATAAGCCACGAACGAAAGTGCTCAAAGGTCATTCGCCGATTTGGCTCATTTTCGCATATGTGATAGGGGCAAGTGTTTGATGTATTTTGGTGAAAGCCGATTAAAAAAATATTGAATCGTTCGGTTGTTATAGTAGTTTTACTGAAAGCACTATAAAATTGACTTTTTCAAGGAACGATTTTGAACACTCTGAAAAGTCAAGAAAACATCAATCGTTTGAGCTGAAATTTTTCGTACATCAACATCCAGGTAAGTTCTACATGTGCTGTAAATTTCAACTGAAATGATTGGATGGTTGGTATTTTATGGATCTCACAATTTACGAAAAAATGACTGCTTTTAACAACTTTCGACCCTTATATCTCCTGATTGTGGGATGATAGAGGTCTGAAATTTTCAGGACAAGTACATCCTAGTACCATCTATATATCCTATAAATTTCAGCCCTTTAGAGCAAAGCATTCGTGTAGAACAAGTGAAACAAAAATGAAATTTTTCAAAAATAACGATTTTCGACCTCAGTTTTCTCCCAGGAAATCACCTAACTTTTTAAATCTCCTATCCAGCTTTGAAGACCCCACCTAGGTCTACAACCTGCCATAGAAGAAAACTTGGGACGCACACGAGCCGCTTCACAATTTGCCAATCTTTTACACAAAAAATGAGTTTTGCGAACTCCACTTTCGAGACCTAATTTTTTCTCAATATCTCGCGAATGGTTCATCCAAGAGGTTTGAAGCTTTCAGGATTGATAGATGTCAAGGAACAAAGGAAAATATGCGCGAGAATTGAGGCTTCACAATGCCTGGATCTGAGCATTAACTGAATTCTATTAGATAAGAACTATTCTGGTCGTTTCTTCTTCTATATTTTTCTTTGCGTTTAATTCGATCGAACTGAAGTTTTTCCATAAATAGTGACTATTTTTCCAGCATTTTCAGTTAGTTTTCTCCTTTTGAGAATCTGTTTTCAAACCAGGGAAGTTTGAAATATTGGAGAATTCCGAAAGTTTTTCTGTCTGATCCCTAATACGGCGATAGTAAATGATGCATGAAAAGGCCAATAGTTCTGAAGAAAGAGCAGATACAAGAGAAAAAGCCACAACTTTACTGAAAGTATAGATTGAATGTCTTCGGTTTGTCAAAACAAAAACTTATTGATTTTTCATTGTTCTGCAACATAGATTCTATATTGATTCTGTTAACGGAACAATGGTAAATAACAAAATTTATATTATTCAACTATTGTTATTTTCGAGTTGACTATTAAGTTATCTTGTTGCCAGACAATATTAACATATGCCTCTTAATATTGAAAGATGTGTGGTTTTGCGTAATATAACAGTACGACGCTCCATTGAAGTATGAATAAATGAACTGGAGAGAACGACAAAATATACACAATATTCAAGTGCATTCAAAAGAACAGGAAAGACGATCACTCAACCGTTGTTAATGAACTTTGTTCTTCTTTTCTTTTGCACTACAATGAGATATCATAGGTTGTATAGTTCATAATGCATCGAGTAAGACCGTATTAGAAGACGAAGAAGTACAAAAGTAAAAGATAAATGAAGAAAAGTGTGCTTTGTTTAACTCATAAACTGATTGTTGTACAAACTATTCGAAAAGATAAATTTGATTTGTATAATCTCTATTGTTCCACAATAGAGAAGGGATTACGTGAATAACTCATAATATAGACATCAACGATAACAATACAGACAGACTGATTCTTAGTAAAAAATGAAATGATTCTGGCAAACATATAAAGTCAAGTTAATTTCGGAAATAAATCAGTTCCACCAAATATTATATATGTATATAATATATAGCGCTATAGCAGAATGCTTCCATTTGGTTTCGAACAGGTTTATAGTTCTACTGCTTTCACATTATATAGTAACGATAAAGTCTGCCACAAAGGCTCTAGGCTCAACAACTATTTATGAAAAAAACTTCAGTTCGATCGAATTAAACGCAAAGAAAAATATAGAAGAAGAAACGACCAGAATAGTTCTTATCTAATAGAATTCAGTTAATGCTCAGATCCAGGCATTGTGAAGCCTCAATTCTCGCGCATATTTTCCTTTGTTCCTTGACATCTATCAATC
>CAJNOJ010000161.1:3559-16088 GCA_905250025.1 Adineta ricciae | reverse complement strand
AATTCGATCAGAGACACAACAGTATGCAGTTTGATTTTGCTTTCGCAATGAACTTCTTCGAAAAAAATCTTTTATTTCGAAATACTTATTGCGAGAAAGCGAAGACTTTGAAAAGAACGCTATGGCAAGAGTAGCTGATATAAAAGAAAGAGAAGAAGCTTATTCAGGAATTTAATAGAAAAGATAATCTATTGGAGAACATGACGACCAAAGGAACCGTTTCTCCTTCTACTTAAAGGAGGGTATACACAGAATTTGAGGTAAAGTTTGTTCGTCCGTTCACGTACTTTATACTGTTGACTGAGAAAATTTGTTCAAAGAGTTTTGAGGGTTGAAGACCACGAATTTGAGGGTGGTTCTTTCCTATTCATAAAGTTTCGGCTTCTTCCTTTCTCTTCCCAAAAGAGATATTTTTCTGTATCTTTGCTAGAATCTTTTATAGAAAGTAGTGGATTGAACAGTAGTCCTGGGTGTGATGTGTGCGAAAGTAGTAGTTTAGGAGTATACACAAAAAGATTTAGTATGTCTTACATTATGATAGTTATAGCTCAAGAAATCAGAACAAGTGGTATGAGCTTAATGTCATTATTGCTTTGTTAAGTGCGACACGCCAGATTTTTCGATAGGATGTTAGCGAGAAATATGTGACAAAAAGATGTGCCCGTCAGGGTAACTTCACCTTGCTAGTTGCAGAAATATCGACTATACAAATGGTATTCTAAACATATGAAGCACTACGATGTGCGTTTTTTTCAGGGTAGATCATAAAAATAAAACTTTCTATGTAGTTTCGTTTGGTAACGAAATGAATGGAAGATCACCAATTCGGAAGCAACAATGAAAAGAAACGTAGTTATTCACTTTCGAAGTTAATCAAAAGTGAAAGGCATAACGGCGACAGTTGTGGGAACGACTAGCTGTGAGTGACCGACCAACGCCTAGACGTTAGTCTGATAAGAGTTGAGGAAGCAAAATGAGTACGAGTAAAAGATTGAGACAAATTATTAGATGATTGGATCATTTCAATGCCGTAATTCTTATTTCTTTCGTTTGAGAAATATGAGAGATCTTATAATTTTATTTCAGTAGAGGACCAGCGGCTGCAGCGCCGCGTTACTTGTACTTATAAGAATATGAAGTACTACCTAACGACAAATTATTTAAAAAATTAAAGAGCTCAGTGTGGACATAAATAAATGATATTTCTGCCTTATATTATTATATCTTTGGGCTTTGAAATAGAATCGTCTTTCTTTCGGATTCTATGGTTATTTGAGCTGCCTAACAGATTTGACTTTTCTAATGTAAATCGATTCCGATTTATCAAGAAATAATTCGAATCACTTTGAACCTATGAAAATTGGATGATATAATCTTATAAAGAAAACTTTCTGTATGTGAAATGATTCTACTCAATTTCTAAGAAAAGTTCTGTTGTTAAAACAATACAGCTATTGTATTTGTCAGAACTTTTCCCCCAGATTTCTCATAGTCCGTAACTATTCAAAATGGAAAAACTACTTAGGTGTATCCAAAAGTAATGTCGTCACTACCTTATTTTCTTATTGAATGGTTAAAAAAATTTTCTTTTCGCAGAAAGACAGAGAAAATGAAACTGAATTTTTCTATGCTATTTCATCGTATTCAAGTAAGTGTCATATGAGCCATTCCATATAAGCCGCAGCCGATTTCTTATGACAGCGCTCAAAGGTCATTCGGCAATTTGGCTCATTTTCGCATATGTGATAGGGGCAAGTGTTTGATGTGTTTTGGTGAAAACCGATTAAAAAAATATTGAATCGTTCGGTTGTTATAGCAGTTTTACTGAAAGCACTATAAAATTGACTTTTTCAAGGAACGATTTTGAACACTCTGAAAAGTCAAGAAAACATCAATCGTTTGAGCTGAAATTTTTCGTACATCAACATCCAGGTAAGTTCTACATGTGCTGTAAATTTCAACTGAAATGATTGGATGGTTGGTATTTTATGGATCTCACAATTTACGAAAAAATGACTGCTTTTAACAACTTTCGACCCTTATATCTCCTGATTGTGGGATGATAGAGGTCTGAAATTTTCAGGACAAGTACATCCTAGTACCATCTATATATCCTATAAATTTCAGCCCTTTAGAGCAAAGCATTCGTGTAGAACAAGTGAAACAAAAATGAAATTTTTCAAAAATAACGATTTTCGACCTCAGTTTTCTCCCAGGAAATCACCTAACTTTTTAAATCTCCTATCCAGCTTTGAAGACCCCACCTAGGTCTACAACCTGCCATAGAAGAAAACTTGGGACGCACACGAGCCGCTTCACAATTTGCCAATCTTTTACAGAAAAAATGAGTTTTGCGAACTCCATTTTCAAGACCTAATTTTTTCTCAATATCTCGCGAATGGTTCATCCAAGAGGTTTGAAACTTTCAGGATTGATAGATGTCAAGGAACAAAGGAAAATATGCGCCAGAATTGAGGTTTCACAATGCCTGGATCTGAGCATTAACTGAATTCTATTGGATAAGAACTATTCTGGTCGTTTCTTCTTCTATATTTTTCTTTGCGTTTAATTCGATCGAACTGAAGTTTTTTCCATAAATAGTGACTATTTTTCCAGCATTTTCAGTTAGTTTTCCCCTTTTGGGAATCTTTTTTCCAACCAGGGAAGTTTGAAATATTGGAGAATTCCGAAAGTTTTTCGGTCTGATCCCTAATACGGCGATAGTAAATGATGCATGAAAAGACCAATAGTTCTGAAGAAAGAGCAGATACAAGAGAAAAAGCCACAACTTTACTGAAAGTATAGATTGAATGTCTTCGGTTTTTCAGAACAAAAACTTATTGATTTTTGATTGTTCTGCAACATAGATTCTATATTGATTCTGTTAACGGATCAATGGTAAATAACAAAATTTATATTGTTCAACTATTGTTATTCTCGAGTTGACTGTTAAGTTATCTTGTTGCAAGACAATATTAATAGGTGCCTCTTAATATTAAAAGTTGTGTGGTTTTGCGTAATATAACAGTACGACGCTTCATTGAAGTATGAATAAATGAACTGGACAGAACAACAAAATATACATAATATTCAAGTGCACTCAAAAGAAGAAGAAAGACGATCACTCAACCGTTGTTAATGAATTTGTTCTTCTTTTCTTTTGCACTACAATGAGATATCAAAGGTTGTATAGTTCATAATGCATCGAGTAAGACTGTATTAGAAGACGAAAAAGTACAAAAGTAAAAAATAAATGAAGAAAAGTGTACTTTTTTTAACTCATAAACTGATTGTTGTACAAACTATTCGAAAAGATAAATTTGAATTGTATAATCTCAATTGTTGCACAATAGAGAAGGGATTACGTGAATAACTCATAATATAGACAACAACAATAACAATACAGACAGACTGATTCTTAGTAAAAAATGAAATGATTCTGGCAAACATATAAGGCCAAGTTAATTTCGGAAACAAATCAGTTCCACCAAATATTATATATATATATATATATAATATACAGGGCTATAGCAGAATGCTTCCCTTTGGTTTCGAACAGGTTTATAGTTCTACTGCTTTCACATTATATAGTAATGATAAAGTCTGCCACACAGGCTCTAGGCTCAACAACTATTTATGGAAAAAACTTCAGTTCGATCGAATTAAACGCAAAGAAAAATATAGAAGAAGAAACGACCAGAATAGTTCTTATCTAATAGAATTCAGTTAATGCTCAGATCCAGGCATTGTGAAGCCTCAATTCTCGCGCATATTTTCCTTTGTTCCTTGACATCTATCAATCCTGAAAGCTTCAAACCTCTTGGATGAACCATTCGCGAGATATTTAGAAAAAATTAGGTCTCGGAAGTGGAGTTCGCAAAACTCATTTTTTGTGTAAAAGATTGGCAAACTGTGAAGCGGCTCGTGTGCGTCCCAAGTTTTCTTCTATGGCAGGTTGTAGACCTAGGTGGGGTCTTCAAAACTGGATAGGAGATTTAAAAAGTNTGATTACTTCAGTATAAACTTTCGGAAATCATTATCTACTCCGTCGAATGAATGAAGGCTTGGCAGTATTTGTACCAAACTATCCCTACTTTCGTATAGCGGCTCAAGGTTTCCCATAACCTACTCGTATACAAAAATTTTTTTTTTTCTTGGTCAGTAGTTGCGTATAAGTTCCGCAAAAGAATTAATGATCTCATAATTATTGTTCCTGTTCGGCGAAACCTCTACCAAACCATTGATATCTACCATTGGTTCAGTTAGGAAAAGGAGAAGACTCATTGAAAGACAGCCCTTTACACAAGCCGACGTCCAGTTTTCAATAGACCGTCCGGTGAGACCCTATAAATATCCATGCAATTTTCATTTTCTATTTATTTCTAGTCTCTCTTACTAGTCGTCACTTATGTCTATTGATCTCGGCGGACGTGCAGTTTGCAATAGATTGTCTGGTGAGATCCTATAAATACCCATGCATTTTTCATTTTCTATTTATTTCTAGTATTTCTCACTAGTCGTCACTTATGTCTATTGACCTCGGCCGACGTGCAGTTTGCAATAGACCGTCCGGTGAGACCCTATAAATATCCAAGCAATTTTAATTTTCTATTTATTTCTAGTCTCTCTTACTAGTCGTCACTTATGTCTATTGATCTTAGCGGACGTCCAGTTTTCAATAGACCGTCCGGTGAGACCCTATAAATATCCAAGCAATTTTCATTTTCTATTTATTTCTAGTTTTTCTCACTGGTCGTCACTATATCGATGCAAATCTATGGACGGAAAGTTTTCAATAGCCTGGTATTCAACTAGGTAAGTGATAATATCTAATAAACCATATTCTGTCGTCTTTCTCGTTTAGAGTTGATCGCAATGGATCTACTGGACTGGCTAGAACCTACTCTCAGGTTCGTGTTACGATCAAAGGGTGGGTAAAGATGCGTGGACGTTCGAAATGGGTGAACTACGTTTCGTACGACTCATTCCGAACACCCGCAGCCTCGCCCACCCACACCCTATATTCTGTAGTGACTGAATACGGGGCCTGTAGGAGGATAACTATATAGCAGTCTGTGACTAACCCAAGAGAACAACTAATGCAACGAAGGTTTTGCAGCTATGGATTTTTACGAAACCTTTTTTAATATAGTTACAGATGGTTCCGTACGGTACCTATGATACAGAACCTTCTGTCTTTTGAAGAAAAAAAGTTTCGTACTAAATCTTTGCTGCGGAACCTTTGTTCTCAGTTTTTCCTGTAAGGTTCTGTTCGGAACCTTCATTTTACTTAACCAAAAAAGGATCGTCCCGTGTATCGGTGGGAAGATCCTTTTTTGGTTTGGTAAAACTCCTTTTTTTTTACAGTGTACTTGCATTTGGAAAACGAGATTGTGGATTAGAATAAAANCCTATAAATATCCACGCAATTTTTCATTTTCTATTTATTTCTAGTTTTTCTTACTGATCGTCACTATATCGATGCAAATCTATCGACAGAAAATTCTGAATAGCCTGGCATTCAACTAGGTAAGTGATAATATTCAATAAACCACACTCTATCGTCTTTCTCGTTTAGAGTTGATCGCAATGGATCTACTGGACTGGCTAGAACCTACTCTCAGGTTCGTGTCACGATCAAAGGGTGGGTGAAGGTGTGTGGACGTTCGAAATGGGTGAACTACGTTTCGTACCACTCATTCCGAACACCCGCACCCTCACCCACCCACACCCTAGATTCTGTAGTGACTTAATACGGGGCCTGTAGGAGGATAACTATAAAGGAGTCTGTGACTAACCCAAGAAAACAACTAATGCAACGAAGGTTTCGCAGCTATGGATTTTTACGAAACGTTTTTTAATATAGTTACAGATGGTTCCGTACAGTACCTATGATACGGAACCTTCTGTCTTTTGAAGAAAAAAAGTTTCGCACTAAAGCTTTGCTGTGGAACCTTTGTTCTCAGTTTTTCCTGTAAGGTTCTCTTCGGAACCTTCATTTTACTTAACCAAAAAAGGATCGTTCCGGGTATCGGAGGGAAGATCCTTTTTTCGTTTGGAAAAACTCCTTTTTTTTACAATGTGCTTGACTCACACCCTCACCCTCAAGATGTAGCGCCATTTATTTATAGCTTATCTTGATCTCCTATAGCTGTCATTTCACGAATACTATAGAGTTGATTTCGAGTGCATAGGGAGATGTGTTGTCTACTTGCTTTTTCTCTCTTGCAGCGTCTTCGTCTGACACGAGAACTTTTACTCAAAAAACTATTTGACACACATATGTTCGACGCGTCGTCAATTGGGCTTGGACATCCCATTGCCACCCGAATTTCCTGACGGAAATGGAGAAAATCATGGATCTCTTTTTGAGAAATACATTGACACGTATCTATCGGATGCTCAAAGAATACACAGGAAGACAAATATTCCTTTTTTTACATCAGAGAAAGGAAAGTTGAGATCTGTCACGTTCGGGAAAAAATTTTGTTCAAACATCCCCACAAGTTGTGTCTCGTATGTCAGAGAAAGTCTCTCTCGATATTCCTCGACGTGTGTGTTCCATGAAACTCACTATCATTGGTTGAACAGCGCAGATCTTCTCGTCAAACGAAATCAAATACAGGGAGATAATTATACTGCCTACTATCATCGGCAAATTTGATCACACAATACTCAAGTTGATACTTTCGATTATTCGAATTGTCAACGCGAAAGACGATGAGAGGTAAACAGATAACACTGAGCTATCTGATTTTTCTAATCTCATCCGTGAGTTCGTTTCAAGTGAATCTCGCTTTCACTGATCTTCGAACGAATGGAAATAGTGATCTTACCACTTATCATCATTGTCTGTATTTTCACAATCATACTATCAATCAAACCATTCCCTTTTGTATCACTGAAAAACCAACGATGATCGAGCTGCCTACGAATGATGATCATGATCATCAGAGGCTAAAGTTTAAAGATTTGCAAAGACAGAACATCACAAGTGAACAGTTGTATCTGTGGTCTGCACCAACCGATGTCGCTGAAGATTATCAATTTTACCTCGATCAGTACTCCACTTCGGCTGCACGAGTGATGGATTCAAACTATTTCTACAACTGTACATGGCCGAAGTTTGGTTCAGAATGTGAATATTCGATCGATGGATCTGAATTTGGCTACTCCTCATTGCATCAACTGATCAGGGATTTCTATGCTGTTCCATATCTTCCTTCCACATTCACCTGCTATGAACACTTGCCTTGCAATCGTGGAACACCTCCAGTATGTCTCGATTGGACTGAAATCTGCGATGGAAGAGTGAATTGCATTGATGGTGAAGAAGATGAAGAACATTGTTGGCAACTGGAGATCAACGAATGTGAAGAGAAGGAATACCGATGTGCCAATGGACAATGTATTGATCGGGAATTTTTTCGAGATGGTCGAATTTGGTATTGTTTGGATGGTTCAGATAAAGATCTGCGCACTAAAGATATTGAGAAGGTAAAAGAAGGAGAGACTCCATTTCACTTTCAGTTCTTGCGAGACTATTGTCAAGTGAGTGAACCAACATTGCAATGTGAAGATGTGAGATGTGAGCTTCTGTCTGATCACATTAGTCCTTCATTCGTGATAAGTAGCTCATGTACGAAGAAACGTCTGGAACTGATCTGGAACATCGCATTCTTCAAACCAACTTGGATATCCGAGAACTGTTGGGGGAAAATGGTATGTTGCTTTGCTCTTGGGTATCCCAGTCCGTATGAAGAGGAATGTTCGAGCGACTGTCTTTCTCTTACCTGCTTGGACGTATTCGAGAAGACATTGTCCAATCGTTTCTTCTCCATGCCTACGAATCCCAGTGCCTTTGGCTATTTCCACATCTTATTTGTCCGAGATTCTTGGGAAAATTCCTCCATTTCAGGAAGACTCTCGGAATACATCTGTGTTCCCAAACAATCGTGCAATTCATCACTGACTCCGAAATATCTCTCGCCATTTGGAAAGGCCAGATGTTATGATAAGTACACATTGAACTCCAAGGATAAAGAGATCTATTCCGAACCAACATATAATAGACTAGCGTCTTTGTTTTATGCACATTCCAAATGTCACATCGTTGTCGATCGAGCTTCTGACCTTTGTGAGAAATGGAAGATGTACAAATGCCGGAACTCCTCCCGATGTATTTCCCGATATCGTCTGAAAGATGGCGTCTTCGATTGCTATCTACAGGACGATGAGTCAATCGACAAAGGTGTTCCTGCGGTCAACTGTTCTTCTCAGACGTCCGAGAAACTTTTTCTGTGTCGTCGCACTAACACTTGTATTCCATACTCTTTTTTTCAAAATGGTCGTTGTAATTGTCCCGATTATGTATACTTAACTTCATGTGAAGATGAATATTTCAGCGCTCAGCTCCCCAGTGAACATATCTCCTTTCCGACCATCTGTGATGGATTTGTTGAACTAGATCTGATCAACATCGATGGAGACTTTCACACTGATGAAACCGTATGTGAACATTGGCCGTGTAACAACGCTTACACACGATGTGATGGTTATTGGAATTGTCCCAATGGAGCTGACGAAATTCACTGTGATCCATCACCACTAATCCCTTGTCCCATTGATCATCATATCTGTCTCTCAAGTGAAACAGATCAATTGGTGTGTTTGCCAATTGACAGAGCCAATGATGGACATATGGATTGTCTCGGTGGGACTGATGAACCCTTTTTTTGTCGATCAGCTGATAGCCATTTCTCACACACTCATTCTTTTCTCTGTATTTACAAGATGTGTGCTTATTGTCTACCGCTTTCGTCAGCCTGTGCGTTTGACGCGTTTTGTTGCCCAAGCGAAGGAAAATACCAAGATCTGAAGCCATGGTGCGGAGTTTGGGGAACTATTTGTCCTGCTGAAAGCCAAAGATTGTCGAACAGTTCAATAAAAGAATTTGTTTGTCAACATTCAACTGTCAAATCCAAATTAAAGATTATTTATTTCTCACTGGAGAAAGTATCACATTCATTGGAGTATCTTCCAACACTCCATTCGACGAACGTTTTCACCCTGCCTCCATCGACGAGATATCCCTTCGATCAATCGTGTCACCGTGGCTTTCCTCTTCGTTTGTGGCTCAACTCAACAGAGAATCGCTCAACAATTCAATGCCTTTGTCCACCTAGTTTCTATGGTCCTTCGTGCGAATATCAAAATCAACGCATCTCGCTTTCTCTGCAGTTTCAATCGCTTTCTGATTCTTGGCAAACAGTATTTACAGTGATTGCCACACTCATTGATCAGAGCGATGAACGTCCTGTTCATTCTTTTCAACAGTTTTCTTATCTTCCTGTTCGAGATTGTCACAAGAAGTTTCACTTTTATCTTTTCTATTCCACTCGGCCAAAAAATGGTTCCAAAACCTATTCGATTCACATCGATATTTTTGAGAAAAGAACACGAAACTATCGAGGCAGCTGGTTTTTATCGATTCCTTTTCCATTTCTACCCGTCCAACGGATGGCTGCTCATCTGATTATTCCACGAAGTATTGGAGGATACATCACTTGTTCTGATCGACAATGCCATTATGGTCAATGTATCGAGTATGTCAATACACTGCAGAGGACAACCTTTTGTCGATGTGAACAAGGCTGGTCAGGTGCTCATTGTACCATTCAACACAACTGTACCTGTTCTAAAGATGCCCTCTGTCTCGGCCTGTCTGTCAATGATCAACCAATTTGTCTATGTCCTCTCGGTCGATTCGGTCGTCGATGTCTTCTCACCACTTCGGTGTGTCAAGCACAGAAAATGAATCTCTGTGAGAATAATGGGCAATGTATTCCTGATGATCAACACGATCATTCAGAAAAGAGATACACTTGCATTTGTCCCAAAGGTTCCTCAGGAGATAGATGTGCAATATCTGACACGAATATCACCATCTCCTTTCATCCTGATATTTCTCCTTCTCAAGCAATGCTCATTCATTTCATTCGAGTGATGAACGAAGCTCCGCCAGTCCGAACAACAACATTGAAAACAATTTCCATCAACAAAGAGTCAGTGACGATCTACTGGTCTCACCCATTTCACTTGATTTTTATTGAATTTCCGAAACACGATTATTACTTGACAGCTGTTCAGCTGAATAATGAACGATCAGCACAACTGAAGCATCAGATTCATCCATCAGATCGATGTCCACATGTCAGTAAACTGTTCAACAGAACCATCGCTGAACATCAGCTAATTCGTCGAATTAAATACTACCATGTTCCTTGTCAACAGTTATCACGAAATCTTTCCTGTTTCTATGACGAATTTCATCTGTGTCTATGTCAATCTTTCGGTCATCAACGTGTAGCAAACTGCTTTGAATTCGATCATCAGTTGAAGATGGATTGTGCAGGTCAGAATGGCTGTGAAAATGGTGCAGATTGTTTTCAAGATGCTCCGAAGTGTGCTCAAACATCGATTTGTGATTGTAAGAAATGTTTCTATGGGAGATTGTGTCAGTTCAGAACCGATGCTTTCAGTCTGACGCTGGATGCCATTCTCGGTTACCACATTCTCCCGGGCATCAGTCTCACTGATCAGCCCATGGCGGTGAAAATCGGATTGGCTTTGACGATAATCATGACTGTCGCAGGTGTGGTCAATGGTATTCTTTGCTTGATCACATTTCAGAGCAAGAAGTTAAGAGAAGTGGGATGCGGAATTTACCTGCTCGTTTCTTCAGTCACCACTCTTTTGACAGTAACAGCGTTCGCTTTAAAATTCGGGATACTAGTTAGTGCACAAACGGGCACCATCCAAAATCAGTCGTTTCTGAGAGTACAATGTTCTTTGATGGAGTTTCTTGTTCGATTGTCACTTTACATGGAACAATGGTTGAATGCCTGTGTAGCCAGCGAACGAGCGATGACGACCATTTCTGGAACGGGTTTTAACAAGAAGAAGAGCACGAAAATTGCTAAACGAATGATCATCATTCTGCTGCTGTTTACTGTTGTTAGTGACATTCATGATCCTTTCCATCGATTCTTATTGATAGACAATGACAGTGACAATGGTGGAGACGAGAGAGGGAGAATCTGGTGTATCACTCGATATCCACCATTCCTGCAGACCTTCGATCGAGTGATCCAAGCTTTTCACACCTTGACACCATTCTTTATCAGCTTCATTTCTGTTCTGATTATCATCGTCGCCACCACTCGACAACGCGGTATGGCACAAAATCAGCAACCTTATCACGTTCATCTCCGTTATCAACTGCGCAACCATCGACACGTACTTGTCGCTCCAGTGGTGTTGATCATTCTGACTGTTCCTCGTTTGATCATCGCTCTGGTCTCTGGTTGTCTGAGATCAGCTCAGTTGTCATGGCTGTTCTTTGCTGGATATTTCCTTGCCTTCAGTCCACCGATGGTCACCTTTCTGGTCTTTGTGATGCCATCCAAATTGTACATGCAAGAGTTCAAGGACACCATTAGGAAATATCGTCTGAGGTGGAAAATATGTCTCAGTCGTCAGTTTTGATCTTAACTACTTAGGGCAAGGAGGGAAAAGCTGAGTTAAATCACTCCAAACTCACTCAAAAACCATCACAAATGAGTTGATCTTTTATGAGTTAGGATGAGTTTCGATCTATTTGAGTGTGTATGCGTAGTTCCGTATGGCTCTGCGTTATCTTTATTTCCCGACGACTTTTCATTTTCTCTAACTCATTCTAACTCACGAAACTTGTCAAAACTCACAAATCGCTTTTCCCCCCTTGACTTAAGGCATACCAAAAGTAGTGAGCCACCCAGGTCAAACTCAGCCCATCGGATCCGATGGGGAATTCGTCGGAAGTTCCCGGAAATCTAACCACAGGATTCCGACAGGCGGCTCCAGATGTTGGAAAGTGTCGGATTCTCCAGAATTCCGCAGTATCGTGATCATTCCGGCATTCAGAACCGCCGATCGGAATCCTGTGGTTAGGACGCCAGCAAACTCCGACGGATTCCCATCGGATCCGATAAAATCCAGTCATTTTTCCGATGTAATTGTATATAATCCGACACGATCCGCCAGTCGGATTGAATCACCTGGGCAGGTACTTTTTTTCCTTAAACAAAAGTATAAAAAAACTTTCTTTTTTTACCAATAGATAGAGCGTGTTTCACTCTATTTTTCTATGTTATTTGATAACCGCTTATCTGATATAATAATAATAAAATTTCAATACAATGTGTTTGCGTCGAGTATGTGCTGGTAGCATGAGCACCCATGAGTATTTTTTGAATAACTTTTCATAGGCATAAGATAGAGGACTACGCTTTTCGCCGGTGCAAAGAGGAAACGACGATGCATCGAGTCGTATAGTACTAATTTTTATAATGTGCTGTTAAACATATTTTGTGAAACACGATCCGAAGGAGAGTGTTGAAGTGTTTAAGGCTAAAAATTTTGAAATTAGAAGCATCAGAAAAAAAAAACGTGAAACTAGTGGAAAAAAAAAATAAGGGTATCAAATCGT
>CAJNOJ010000160.1:204387-246679 GCA_905250025.1 Adineta ricciae | reverse complement strand
TGGCTCGACTGGCTATATGATTCGAGTTATTATCAACTACCTATTCAACGCTACTGCTCAGCCATCAGACACTCCAAATCTCGATGTGAGTGCGCACAGAGATATATGCAAAATTTCATAGTTCTTCGCCACAAAAACAAACATATTCAACGACTTTCTTTCCCACTATTTTATGCATTATTCTCATCCCTTTAATTTTTCCTTTCTCTTTTTGTATACAATGACGCAATTTTACGGTAGAAGTAGTCTTTATTTTTACCTGAACAGTATTTTTTGTTTGTTTATACGAAATAAATCGAATCACTATCTATGCGAAAAAGGCCGATCGATAGACTACAACCAATTCTGATATAAAACCATCAATAGGTAAGACTATGTACTTCTAGATGACCATTCCAATAATCGATCTCAGTCCATTATTCGGGGACTCTTCCTCTCCTACGAACTTATCTAAAGTGGTCGAAGAATTTCTCTATGCTTTCAAAGAGATGGGTTTTGCTTATGTGATCAACCATCGGATCCCACAGTCGATCATTACCGATGTGTTTGCTCAACATCGTCGTTTTCATGCTTTACCATTCGACGAAAAAAATAAAATACGCTTAAATCAGTGGCATCGAGGGTATCTTCCGATGGCATCGTATCAGGTCAAATCGGAATCGAAATCGAAAGGTGTTTTAGTTGAAGACACGGTAGCAACTGTCAAAGCTCCAAATCAAAGTGAATCATTCATTGTTAATCATGAACATTTCGAAGGACCTGCTAATTTGAAAGAAGAAGAATTATACAGTCGATATTTACAAGGTCCAAATCAGTGGCCACAAGGTATGCCAGAATTCCGCGAAGCTGTTCTTGCATATTACCATCAATTAGAAAAACTAGCCTTGGAATTGACGAAAGTATTCTTCGCTGCTAGTAAAGCTGATTTCAATCGATTTGCTCCTCATTTTCAACGACCATCGATTGGTCTACGTATGCTTCATTATCCGCCGCAACCTTCACCTGTTCCTGAAGGTGTTTTTGGAAGTGCACCACATTGTGACCATGGTTTTCTAACCATCCTTGCTC
Source organism: Adineta ricciae (assembly GCA_905250025.1). Classification (NCBI taxonomy): domain Eukaryota; kingdom Metazoa; phylum Rotifera; class Eurotatoria; order Adinetida; family Adinetidae; genus Adineta; species Adineta ricciae. The sequence continues at coordinate 245,611 of CAJNOJ010000160.1, read as the reverse complement.
AAGATGATGTCGGCGGTTTAGACGTCAAAACGCCCACTGGTGAGTGGATATCCGCTCCAAACATGGTATCATCGAACGGTGAAACAGCGCTTCTAATTAATCTGGGCGATAGTGCATCGAAATGGACAAACGATTGTCTTCGAGCTACTCCACATCGTGTGATTAATCGTTCGGGTCGTGATCGTTATTCCATTGTCTTTTTCTGGGATCCTCAACTAGATTTTACCATAGACACGCGTGATCTAGGAACACAATGGTGTCCTGCAGATAAAACACCTAATTATGAACCACAAACATACGGGCAACACTTAAGAAAACTGTTATCGCACAATTACTCAGAACTATATAAAACTATTGACGGCGCGCAGAAGCCGAATGACTAAAAATTATCGTATTGTCATCCTCTTATTGTCGTGTTCACATCGCTTTTACATTATACGACATCCTGTTTTTATATTTTGCTCTTTTCATATAAACCACGAGTAAGAGGGCCAGATTCATATCGATAATCTGTGTGCTTTGTAAGAACCTGAAGTTCAATATCGATAATCACCAATCTGATCGATGTTAACCTTCTATGAGATACTAAAAATCTCGTGATATTGTTCAACACTTGCAGAATCCGCGCTAGTCAAGTTCGCTTTATGCTTGAGTATCTCTTGTTCAGATTTGACTGTGAACATGTGCTGTACCTAAATATGCCTGTGTTGGGCTCAGAATTTAATCCTCTATTGAAAAGTATCATTTCATCAAGAACTTGATGTTATGAGAAAGTCTATATCACTCTTCAATCCGAAGGTTCTATCTCTACTACGAAAACTTTAGTCTCGATATCGATCAACCAAGTAGATTAACATGATCGTCTGTTATCATCTTGAAGTTTTTTTTTCTCCAAAAACCGGGAAAACGAAGATGAATAAAGGGAAAAGAGAATGGTGGCTAGCCAGCAGGAGAAGTAATAAGTCGGTTGTTGACCATAGTTGATGACGATCGTCAAAGTAAGAAATAGTTGTTTATAATAGGAACGTGAAAGAGAAAAATTTTCGATACTGGTTTCATATGTGTTATGGATATAGAGAGCTCATGAAAGTGCTTTCGAAAGCTGGAACGATTTCTTTTGTAGGCGAGCAATATAAGGATTATCCACATACAAACGTATTCGTTTTACATTGAACTTAGCATTAGTTTTTGTCATCCGTTTTACTAGAATATGAACAGAAGTAAATATTCTATAATCTACTCCTACGCTCACGTTACTCACTGTAGCTTGCTTCGTATGTCGTAACTGTCCGAACATCTGCCAGGAGCGTCGTATTGACATGTTTATTTACAACTAGAAAAAAAGCAACATTTGCAAACGAAAGATAAGTGTCTCATCGAGTTTACGATGAAAACGAATTAATGTTGACTATAGCAGTTTTATTTAAACGGAACAGTTCGAATGTTCGGTAGTGTACATCTGCATATTGTATGTACAGAGCAGAGACCGGTGGCATTGCAAAATTTTAATACCGTCTCATACCGTTATCGCGTAGGTTCTGAGGCATACCGTCTCGCTTAAATACGAAATTCTTTTTAGAATGATTCTAATATGTAGGATATCCTGGACACGCATTCGCACACGAGTGTATTCCAACTCTCGTTTCGGTCGTTCCGAGTGGAACTCAATTCCATATCTTATTTATCGACTTTGAACCGTATACAGCTGAGAAAAATGCCAATTGTCAAGTTACCGTGCACGTGCACATTGATAAAAAGTCCGACTGGAGAGATCACATGAATCGATAGCTGTTTTCATATCGAAAGTTTTGCTAGTTGATATTTTTTCGGAGATTTTAGACTTTACTGATGAAGAAAATAAGTGCAAAAATGGATGCACATTTATCGAATAATCTGAGCATGTAATATAAAAGACGAATTAAAGGGTTTATAGACAACGCACTTTGTTAGCTGTTAGGTGCGCGAAATTACGAACGAGTGAAGCAGAAATTTGTCAGAAGGAATTATTCGATACAGAAGAAAAGTTACATATGATGCATTATAGCGATTGCCAGGAAATAGTATGAAGACATAGTCAGAAAGAAATTTCCAAAGCTAAAAAATTCGGAAATTCTCTATTGGGAATATGACAGCCTAGATAGTTCACCAAATCTTCTGTTGCTGCACACCAGCTCATAATTTCATCAAGAATGATCTAATATTTTTTATCGAGCTCACTATCTTCTTCTCGATATTCGCCTTGTTTCTGGTTTTGTTCGCCTTTTTTTGTATTTTTATATCTATTTTGTAGTTTGTTTCAAACTAGCTTGATTCTTAGATGAAAGTTCGTCTTTTTCTAATACAACTTTACTTACTCTGTTGAAATACGTCAGTTATTGACTGTCTGGTTGGATGTCGCGGATCTTGGTTTTTTCTATTTCGTAATTTGGATGCCATTAAAAATGATACAATATGTCATGCAGCACACGACCACTTATATAATTTATTCTAGGGATCAGAAAAAGAATGAAAAGAATACTGAGAATGTAACGTTTTGCGATGAAAGATATATGCGGTGGTGGATCTACGGAGAGTTGGAACCGAACTATTTTGTGTCGTCCGGCCGAAATTCGGCAAAATCATACGTATATAGTTGAGTACTCCAGATCAGCTTTCAATTTTGATACTACGATAGCACTGTTATATCAGTATAATGATCTTTCTACTGAGTAAATCTTGTGTATGTATTATCGTAAGATATTTATTTATTTGAATTGATTAGTAAGGAATGTCTGAGATTAATCATCCATTGTCGTTCTTAAATATGCATTTCCATTGCAATAAAGAGAAGAAAAAAAGATTTTAACACAAATATACAGCAATCGAAAGAAAATACGGTATGGATATACATGTGTCATGTGAGTATTATGATATAAAACATTGCAATTTGATCATTAAAGCTCAGCGGAAGAAAATAAGCGAATTAATAAGTATATCTATTTCTTTTTCATAAATCGATAAGTTAATTTCTCCGTTGAATCGCGAATATTAGTTAGACCTTTGAGCATTCGCCCTCGAATATTTTCTTGATTGAGACTGGCACCACCGATTAACAATGAGCTAAATACAATCATCTTAGGATTCTTTTCGATCAAAACACTACCGCCAACATACCTATCCTGTCGGTATTGTTCAAGTTTATGTTCGAGATCTTTGATAATGGAGTCTAGTACAGCAACACTATCAGGTCGTAATTGTGCAAAGTCAACTCGTAAACAATACAGGCCAGGAAGAAAACTATTCAATATCGATTGTCCCGAGTGAAAACAGCATGACAATGCGCTGTATGCCTCGAATAGATAAGTTGCAATTTCCAGACGCTTAGCTTGGCCGCGTTCTGATTGTGGTTGCGAATTTTGCGAGGCGATGAATGCCAAAAACGGAAGAATGAAATCTTCTCGAAATTTACTTTCGGTTTGCGGTGCGATTTGAGTAAATGTCTTAATGAATTCACTTTGAACGCGATGTTCATCACGAAATGTTGTATCACTGTCAAACATTTGAAATTGAGCATAAACTCGTTCTAAGATCTAATAACGAGATCAATTATCAAACGAATAGGTTGCCTCGCATCTTGACCAGCTTACTTCAGACTCCGAACATTGGACGATAATTGATCCAAATACCGGTATGGTTGCTGTTCGTACAGTTCTATAATTTAAGAAAACAAACTGTACATAATCACCCCACCTTCGAAATGACTTACATATCTTCGTCAGATGCAAGCGTAATCAACGCAGGCAAGATTTTGTAAGATATTATTGAATGATCAACCAAAGGTAGTGTAATCTATACAAATGCGATAAAACTAAGATCGCTTTTCATTGACGAAGAGGAAACTTACATTGAACAGTTGTAAAGTGTACAATCGAACTTGAGAATTGGTATTGGTTAAAGAATCACGAAGAATATTCAATAAATTATCTTGAAAATTAATATCAGATCTAGGTTAATAGTTCACGAATGTTTCTCAAGGTAATCTAAATAAAAAAGTATGTGATTTACCCAACTTCTGCATAAATGGCTTGCAAAGTGTTGATCGGTAGTTTTTGATTAGCTGCAAACAGAAGTGCATCGTATATGTATTGAGTTAATTCAGCTCGTTCCTGTTCCGTTGTCCACGAACATAAAACACCGGTAGCATATAAAACGAAAGGAGCTTCAAAGAGGCAAATGTTTCAATTGAAATCGAGATCTTAAAGATAATATACCTTTACGAAGACCTTCCTCTTGAAGTGTACAAGGATTGGATGTAGAATACAATGGCTTAATCTAGACGAATATGTTTATTTCAATCTCGATCGAATGATCTCAGCTTTCTTACTTTTAATTTCCAGAAGTTTCTTCCAAAATATCGACTCATTGTTTTGATAAACTCACTGGAAGTATGAATTAGTTTTCCATTCGATATATCAATCACTGCCATTGCATCAAACGAACGTTTTAAGCTAGTCGAAGACAAAGGGCAAGTCAAAACTGAACTTTTCCTCTTTTTCTCATCTTACAAACTGTCGAGAAACGTATGTATTCGTTCGGCAAATGGAAATTCCCCATTCATTGCACATTGATCGTAATGACTGAGTAATTTTTCACTTGTCGCAGACAGAATGACATGCAACTGGTAGAATTCGGATGATGTGGAATCAGGTAGAATCCGTGAGATGGATGTTGTCGAAGGAAGATCGTCTGGCACTGTCATACCTTTCAACGTTGATGCAAACATAAACACAATCAAATCAGTTAAGATAAGAACTAATTGATTAAAACGTTGGTTATCAATAGCTGATGAATTTGGAATATTCTAGAACAAAGAATTCGTCGGAACGGAAATAACGATGAAGAAAATACGAACTTGTACAAGTGTTTCTAATTTAACAAGATAATGCTCAATGAAAACATCACAAATTTTATCCAACTCGAGGCACCATATTGCAATGGATGGTAAAAGATATTGTTTTGTTGATTGTACTACATCTGATGTGTCCGATAAACATCGATCTAACAGCTCAATGCACTACAAATACGAAGAGAACAACATGTTTTTTTTTCTCGCAGAAATCAAAACAAAACTTTACTGGAGTTAACCGAGATTCATCATCAATCTCATTAATAACCATAGCAAGACTTTTGCTACACACAGCTCGAACTTGATCACATTTGTCTTCGGCAAGCATTTGTTGTAACATGGAAAAGATTAAACTCACACGAATATCTTGCTAAAAGAGCACAGAGAAGCTCAATGAAATGACTCTATCCATAGGATGATGATTACCGGTAAATGTGGTGTCAAGATCCCACATGCCTCGGCGATAAGACAGCGCCTTTCGTCGAGTTTGCTATTCAAATTTTCCCAACATTGAGGCAAAAGTTCAGCATGTACACGCAATGGACCACTTTGCTTGGCAAAACTGAGACAAGCGTGTAATAGGACCTGCCGCTGATTATATGACGGTTTTTTGTAAAGATTGAACAGAGTTTTCAGTAGACGATCGCGCTCCGTGTGCTTGGGGTGTAAAATTGCCGCACAGATTAACAAAGGGACAAGCTCCTAAAACGAACTAGATGAACAGCGTTCAAAGAAACCGTCGATTATTTACGAGTTTTCTGTAGCCACTCAAATGCAAACCGATCTTTGTAACTGTTCGCACAATTAAGTCTAATAAGTCTTGTTGATCGAGTGAAAGTGTATTCAGTTCTTGAATGATTTCTTCGAATGTTTTCTGTTCAAAATCATGATTTAATTCAATATCTTCATCATGTTTATCTTCACTGGCATGATATGATAGAGATTGTCGTTGAAAGATACGTTGAAAAGTTTGAGGAACATGTCGAGATGATTGTAAGTGTATTGTATCGTCGATTTTAACCTCGTTTGATGATTCATCGGACACTAAACGATTTTGTAAAGTTTGTAATTGAATAAGCAGGTTTTTCTTTTCATGCTGCAAAGAATTGATTTCATCGATGAAACTTGCTTTTTCTTCTTCGATGCGATTAATTCGTTTATTGTATTCGACTAGATCGAGTTGCTGTAACAAAAACAGAACAAAATTTCTCTCCAACGAAATCATCTCATTCGATCTCACATACCATTTTTTGAGCAGTATCTTTCAGGTTTTGATAGTCTTGATGAAGACTGTCATCAAAGTTGACAGACATTGAAAAGTCTTCTTGCGTGGGCTTTTCGTGATCAACATTCAATTGATGGCAATACCAGCGATATAGTTGAGTTAAATCTGGTGGTCGGGAACAATTTAGACCCACGCTATCCCAATCTTCTAGATCGGATGCATCATTTTCTTCTCCGAATGTCACACTGGTTAATTTATAATTATTGGTAAGAAGATATTCATTGACCAAATAGTTCAATGCACGACGTTCAAATGGACGGGCTCCTAATCCGGGTGGAAGTATAGTTTGTGACGTTGCAGAAGAGAATGCATTGACTAAAAATAAAGAATTTTTCAAATGTCGAAAAGATATTTTGTGTACTTTGATATTTGCCGTTTCTTTCGTCTATCTTTTTCTGATGCTGTTGTTGATCATCTGCGGAATCAAAGGTTAATGTATGTCGTAGTTCTTGTATTGTATCACGTGCTTTGCGTAATTCGAATTCTAACACGGCGACACGTTCATCGTTGAATTTTAACTCAGCACCTGCACAAGCACTTGTAATTGGTCCACCACTACCATTTCCATTATTCCAGTCGATATCTTCGGAATACCGCGTGATATTATCAATTGAAGTCGAATCGAATGTTTGACTGCTGGATGTTCGACACAGGAAATCACCATTGCCACCTGCACCACCGCCCAACGAAACAGAATCGTCAGCATAATGACTGAGATTTCGAACGAATGACGATTGTTTTGTTATGGTAGCTGAAGACGAGCCTTCGAAATTTGCTGGATTAGAAAAATATTCGCGCAGACGAGGTAAATCATAACCGTTCTCTAACAATTCTGTATAAAATTCTAAAGCCGTTAGATAAAATCGATTTTTCAACAAAAACTTCGCCACTGTGTCATAGACGTGCCACTTAGTTCGCTTTTTTTTAATGGTTGGTCCAGGTGTATCATCTGATTGTTGTTGTTGCTGGTGCTGTTGTTGTCCGTCGTCGATTTCTGATAGCGATGTCGATGATGATGATAAATATGTATCGATGTTAACATTTGTCGGTTCGGAAAGTGGCACGACACGCCTGAAATAGATTTGAAAGAGGATTTTTCGTCAAATAAAGTCGGGTTTCATACGTTTCGTTTGAAAATGGCACTCGTAATATATTTAATTCATTATCCATTGGCAAGAGATGTTTTCATCTGAAAAAAAAAGCGACCAAATAATGTCTATATATTCAATAAAACGTGAAAAGAAACAATTGACAACACGAAAATGATTAGCAAAACTAAAGGAGCATTTCTTTCTTCCATAGAGAAAGCCAGACGCGGTCTTCATTAATTGTCGATCTAGACAGAATAAAAGCCATAGAAATATCAGAGAATAAATAACAAAAAAGCACATTTTGTGATAAACTGTTTTTTTTACATTTGAGCCAAACATCATTAAATCATTAAATCATATGGAAGTTGTATCATTCTTTTCGTTAATTTCAAGTTAATCAACATAATTTGATCAGTATTCTCTAAAGAATATATATAGGATGCATATATGATGTGAGCGGCATTTTTTTAATCAAGCATGCAATAACTAGAAGCACTTCAAAACACGGAACAGGCAAGTTTTTTCGATTTATTCTAAAGCAGGCGGAGAGTCATACTTGGCTCGTTCACGGAAACAACGTTTGAATTGTTCGAATTTCGAACCCGAATTTTCAGAAATGTCTGTAGTCTAGAAGAAATTTATGCAATTTGTTTGAATTTAATGAAGAAATGAAACCTTACTTGGTAACCTCGGGAAAGGCGATCTTTCATCACGGCCATGAACTCATCATAACTCCTAGAATATCGCGAAGAATGAAGACCGCAAGTTACCTAGATTGATATTTACAAGTGTTGATCATCGTCAGCATCAAATATTCGAAAGATAAGGCCAATAATATCTGTCTCAAGCTCGAAGCCTGTTGAAATTTTCACAGCTCGTTGAAATTCGGCTAAAACGACACAAGTTGTCAAATCCGACGATAGATCATTGACATTTACCTTGAGAAATTGGTTTATTCGATAGTTGGTGAAAGCGCATCGCGATGCTGAATTCTTCGAGATTATTCAGAAATGTGAAAAATTGTTTATATTGTGCAAATGTAATACCCTATGAGACACACATGGACTTTATTGAAAACTAATGTCTTCTACGTACATCGGCATTTCCTGATGTTCGTTTCACTTTTTTCACAATCGCCTTTTTGGTTTCTTTATCAAAATCTGTATATCGTAAAAGTATTTCCGTGAAGTCCAAATCCGATATAGTTTTGAAGCCATGCGAAAACTCTGAAAACTCAATCTCCAATACTTCCGTTTGCAAGTTTTCCATAAATCTATTCAAATCGATTGATTAAGTCAATATATTCTCCAAAAATCGACATTTACCGTTTGAATTCCGTATAGTTCAACGTATCTCGACCATTTTTGCCAAAGAAATGTAAGAGCAAGGTCGTATCTGTTTGTTTGTTTTCATGTACCTAAAAAAATGCGAAAGCAGAAGTAAATCGCCGAACATTGCAATGCAACTGAACAATAGTCATTCTGTTAAATTTTCAAAAACCATGTGAGTTTAATCATCAAGCATGAAAAGAAGTCGCAACCGTGCAAACAGATATGTTTTTCTTTAGTTATAATTGTACATGTATAGTCAATACGTACGACATCTAATTCTTTAATAAACGATGTTTTTATTGAATTCTTCTTCGGTACTTTGAAGAATGATTTTAAAAACTAAAGACACATACATGCATGCAAATGATGAAATATACATACGAAAACATCGAATTCTTTTTTTCTTTGTACGACAATATTTACTTTAGCAAGAAGAAGCTACTAGACGAAACATAGAAATCACTTACATGGGAGTAATTGGCATTTGCACTGGTGGTTGTTTTAGCTGACTGTCGACGTAACATTCGTTTGTCACTCATGACTTTTCCTAACTAGATTTGAAACGATTGAGAAATGAAATCAAAAGAAAATGTTCGTATATACCACGAGAAACTCATGTTTGTCAACCAGCTGATTACCTAAATTAAAAGGCAGTCCATTTCCACTCGTGCTTGTCAATACTTGAAGAAAAACTCAGTTCTGTCTTGACTAAGATAGTAACAAGATGATCCTCAACGGCAAAGCAAAAGATAATTAGCCTACGAATGAGTTAGTCTATTGATGCATATGAAATCGAGGTAATTGCTGTTATTTGTCTATTCAAGCTATGAAAATTCTTTTCTACTATTTGAATAGAACTTAATCTGTTCCATTACCGTCTGTATCAAACATGGCAAATGCAATTTCAAATTGTGTATGTGGTTCTAGAAAACAAAATGTCAAAGGAAAAAAAAGACATGTTTCAGCGTACTTGTTAAAATCACCCAGAGAAACAAATACTCGGAAAATGAAATTAAGCCTAGGTGAAGAAAGCATTAGTTACGGAAAATGATATTCATAACAGATGTATTACCAGCATCTTCAAGGTTTCGAAAGAATCGTGTTGATCCTCGGTGTTTAGGCGGAGTACTATACAGAATCGAATCGACTTTTTCATCGGTCAATTGTCGACGACCAATACGAGCTAATGAACAAACGAGACAATGTTCTTTCAATCAACAATGTCCCGATTCATACGTCTTGGTCGTTCAGCTATAACAGATTCAAGAAAATCCACTGGAGTCTAAATGAAACTATCTGATTTCGCCTTCATTCATGTTTATCAAAGAACATACCATATAGATTTCATCATTATATTCCACCGAAGCAAATTCTCGAAAACGTCGTTCACGTGGATTTGAACCATGTTCGTTGAATTTATCAGCGTCATCGCTATCTTTAGCTTTTGCTTCGTCGTCGTCATCGTCATCATCATCATCAAACTGAATTTCTCGTTTTCGACTGCGCGCAAATCCAGCATTTCGTCGTTCCTGAAAAATCGAGTTGAATTCACTAAAAAGATGCGTTCGCGTTCATTTACATATTCCGCAGCTTGGAGTTGTACTAACGATAAGAATCGTGTTCTGATTTGATAATTAGCTTCATGTCCGCTGAAATATGATGATGTGAATGCCACACTTGCAATGGCGATCGCTCGTAGATTTTTAAGTAAAAAACTCGTCATCGCTTAGTTTACATCTGAAAAGAAAGATTCATGTTAGTTTCATTTGTATTTGACGAATGATCTGAAGAGGTACTAGAAGATATAGATAATGAATTGTAATGTAATCTTCGTTCGATAATCTACCTGATATAGAATCGGATCGTGAAGAAAGAAACTCTAGGGTAGTAGCGAGATGTTTCACAGATTTCAAACTTGATAGGTCAAGTAACAACACCTGAATTTCTAAACACCTTTTGTGATAAAAGAACAAAGTGAATTCTCTCTGTTGAATTAGCACGAAAGTGTTCATCTTACAAATCGTAATAGAATCGACCAATGATTGGAAATTGTTCAGTAAGATCAACGAGTTCCGATCGAAAATGGTGATCATTGAAATCTGCATCAGTTTTCGTTGTGTCCAAAAATAGTTGAATAAGTTTGGGTAATTGACTGGCTGACTTCAATATCGCGGCACCCTGTTTTTCAAGAGTATTCCTATAGATTAAAGAAATAGAAAATCAGCAACACTCTTCGTGGAAGATTTGATCTGCTATGACGATGGTCTTACCAAGATTGTCGAATTTCACGCATTGAGATGTTTAAATTCTGATTCAGTTCGCACAATTTTCCGCCTGTAAGAAGTTCTTTTTCTTGATCGGATAAGATTTGTTCTTGTCGTTCGACACTTCCATTTCCACCATCATCATCACCATCATCGTCGTCGTCGTTATTACCAAGAATTCTCTCGATATCATTGATATGCACCGTTGCTCCATTGGCAAGCTGACTTAATTCATTTAAATTTTGCTGATACTTTTCAATTGTTCGGAAAAACGTTGATAGATTTTCATTCACTTTGTCCAAATACACATTCTTCTTTTTGGGTGAGAGAACACTCATCTAAAATAGCGTATAAAAACGACATTTCGATCATTTATTTTCTTTCTGTTTTTTCTCATTTTCTTCCTGCAAAAGTCGAACAAAATCATGCAGACGATTCATTTCGCGTGTACCAAATATGGTACTTGGCCGAATGGATCGCATACGGCGAGCAGCTTCTTCAGGTGTCATACCATATGTGTCGATAAGATAACATGCCGCTAGGTTCGCACTTCGTTGACGACCTGCTTTGCAATGTATGTAAGCAGTTTTGTTCTCTTGACGTACAGTTCGAAGAAATTCTACGCCGTGAAAGAGATTTTCAGCTTTGGGATTGTTGAAATCAACAGTTGGTAGACGTAGATGCTGAATTTCATGTTTAGTCCAGAGGCTTTGATCGGAAACATACCTAAGAGCGACAGGTAAAACTAGTAAGATGACTGTAGAAAACTCAGCAGGTGGTCTTTATTTATAGAAATTGTCAAAATGTAAACATAGAAACCTGATATCTTGAACTGACTGAAAGTGTTCTATTCAAAACAATACACTTACGTTAGTTCATAATCTTCGTTCATTGATATAACCGCATTGACTTTCTCATGTTCAATCAGATACTTTTGCATAGCAATCGTCGGCAATATACCAACAAGCACAGTATTGTCAATTCGATCGTATCCATTTCGAATACCGAGATAAGTTAAAAACTGTGTATAACTAAAGTATAGATTATTCTTGTCCAATAATCCTAACCGAGTTTCGCTTTACCCATAACTTGGTAAGAAGAATAGTCTTGCTAAATTAGGAGTTATAATCGGCATGAAATAAGTTTAATCAATCTTCTTTTCTCGATGAAAAATAATATTCTATTAACGACGTGTTTTCATTGGTTTGATGTTCGGATCAATCGAATATTGGCAGCGAATCCTCCGTGTTTGTTAAACAGAGGCCGACAGGCCAGAAATGTTGACCAATCAAACGGTTTTACCAGTCGTCAGTCAGTCATTCATATACCTACTTTAACCAGTTGTTGTTGTTTTCTTTTTTTATACTTTTCTTGAAAAAGAGATCTTCTAGTTCTTCTAGCTTCAGATTTTATCATCGTTACAACCATGGTGAAAATTATGAAAAGTCAAAAAGTTGTTATTGTCTTAGCCGGCCGATACGCCGGTCGTAAGGCAGTAGTCATCAAAGTAAATACATCTTCTTCGAAATCGATTTTTCTTGGAAAAGCTTCTCATTTAGCCACATGATGAAGGCAGCAATGAACGAGGTTACGGTCATGCACTTGTCGCTGGTATCTCGCGTTATCCACGAAAGGTAACCAAACGTATGGGAAAGAAAAAACAAGCACGTCGAAACAAAATTAAACCTTTCGTTAAAGTTGTGAATTATAATCATTTGATGGCTACCCGGTAAGAATGGACGATTTTTCGCAGGTGAAAATAAAGACAAGGATGTTCTGATTTAGATACACAGTTGACATTAACTTTGAAAAAAGTTTAATCAATAAAGAAGTTTTCCGTGATGCTGGCCTTCGACGAAAAGCTCTCCAAGACGTCAAAGAGAAATTTGAAGAACGGTAAATGTGCAAATTAGTGAACTTCAATCAACAGTTTTCTTTGTTATTTAGTTATAAAACAGGCAAACACAAATGGTTCTTCCAAAAACTACGATTCTAAACAAGAGCAGTTCATCATCGTGCGGGAATCGTGAACATCCGATAAAAACCGCTCTGTTTGTTTTCTGTTTTGATCGTTCATGTATTCGAAGCAAATAAGAAAGAAAAAACAAAACAAAATTGAACACATATTTCTCTGTATTTTTCCTTAAAACGCCACCAGCAATAACATACAATGTTCTGTCTCTTTCCACGGCTCATAGGAAAGCCAATAATTCACGTTGAGGATGCAGTTCTTCAGATGTTTTTACTTGTTTCATCATCAAAGATGACACAAAGATGACATCTTCACTCTTCATGTGGAAATAATCCTGTATAGAGCACTGAACAATACTCAACCGACGAGTGAATGAGCGACCGTAAGAGTCCTCGATATTCTTTCTGTCGAAGTGTATTTAGGACAACTTCATGTTGATGAGATGAAAAACAACCTCTGCCTACACATAACAGTGTTTAATTGCAGTTAAAATCTCAATTTATTCAAGAAGAATGAATGTCTATATCGAAGCACCAGAGCAAATTATTCGACACATAACAATCGATTTCAATTGGTCGACAGAATAACAGTGCAGAGTGTTCTTGCTAATTGTAGAAATGTTCGATATTTTACCATATATGTCACTTAGAGTTTAACAGCATGTCTTTACTATGTGCTATTTGATATGTTTATTCACTGATATTGTGGAGAGATTTCATCTAGTTATACAGCACAAAAACAACTTCTCTTTATTTATTTGTCTTGTTGGTTAGAAGAAGATAGATCGATCATGGGAGTCGAAGAAAATAAAAATCTTGCATACCAAGTGTACATACATGTGTGAAATCGAATGACAAGGAAAAAAGCGCGGAGTGTACAGAAACAGCTATCGAAAAAGGAAAATCAACTGCGATAAAAGACAAACTCATTGTAGTGTAACCAACGATTTTCTTCGTTATCAGTCTGTTTTCCGATTTCACTAGTTGAATTGCTGCAACCGCTGGCTGCACAACCGAGCTACAAAAAGAAGAAAAGAGAACATTTTGTGTGTTTTTCTTTATCTCGGATCGTATGAATTTACCATGGAGAATGAAGCTTCACTAAGCATATCAAATGCTTGTTCGAGAAATGTATGTTTCAGAAAGAATCGTGATGTGTAACGATCTGTTTGACCATGATCGGGATCCCGAGATTCATTTAATGTTTCGCCGAAGACTTCACGACAAAGGTGCACACGCCCACAGACGAGTATACGTGAGATTTTTCGAAATTTGACATCAGCTAAGCCATCCCGACCAAAAGCTTTTAAGAACAAAGAGAGAAAATAGGATTACTGATGACTTAATATTTTATGATTTGTCTGTTACTCACCGAAAGTACCACGATAACCGATGACAATATATCCGGAATTGGAACGAGGAACAGGTAGTCCCCGAGAAGAACTCAACATCGATGAATTAAGATCAATCGAATTAATTGTTGCTGCTTTAGAGATAAGATTTTCACTGGAATGTTTACCATTGGCACTGTGAGATGAACGTGTTTGTCCCAGCGCTTGACTCATGCCAGTCAGACGGTAATATTCAGCTTCATTGCGAAGTCGATCACGCTCAGAGAAATTCTCGGGTAATGATAGTTTTCGATTTCTCAAATAATCCAATACGTAGCGAAAGAGAACACCATCACGATCAATGAAAATACGGTTTTTACTGTCACGTCCGAATACAGCTCGAATTTCAGACGTATTTGACAATATTATTGATGTCAGCAGTGAATCGGGTTCGGCTTGTTGTAACGTACCCAACGTGGTTGCGTATGCTACACCACCAACATTCAACTCCACGACGTCGAGATGGTTATTTTCCGTTGCCATCGTTACCCTCACGTAAACATATCTGAAAGAAAGATTTCGAAGGTAAAGTCCTGATTTTCTTTTCTTGTGATGCGGTTACTAAACTAAACAGCAGGGGAAATCTTAAAAGAGATACTCGCTGTTTTGACGACTTACTTCTCACAACGATAAAAAAAACGTATTAGATTTTTAATTTTCCTTTTTGCTACTCTCTCTCTCTCTCTCTCTCTCTCTCTCTACTTCTAATCTTACATTCAATACTACACCCGAACTGTCAGATGTAATAGGAGTCATTGTTTATATTTATCTAACTTGTCAGTTAAATCACGCAAGTATTTCATGCATGTTCAGTAAAAGCAGAAGACGAGTTTGTCTTCTTCTTTTTCTTCTATTGAAAAAGAAACTTAAATCTGATGAGAGAAAGAGCGAGAAAGGAAAAAAGCGCTTTTGATGTTCAGTTTGAAAAACAAATCATCAGTTTTCTTTTCATAAAAAATGTCAATGTGAATGAGATTTAGCAAATAGTTGTCGACGAGTCAGCCTGTAATGATGATGGTGATATTACTTTTTCATGGAAAGAAAAGGAAACATACATGGTATGAGCAGGGAGTATATAAAAAAAGGAGAAGGAGGAAAAGAAAGTTTCTTCGAGTTTTTCTTCTGTTGATGAACTCACTGAAGACCATGCGCCAAAAGACGAGAACAAAAGAGAAGAAATAGAGACGATGATAATATGAAGAGAAGAGAAAGATGCGGAAACGATTTTTGAGATAAAGTGAGTTTTCATGATCGTTTAGTTTTCAATGTTATTTCCTTTCGGAATGATTGATGAACGAAAGCAATAAACTTCCTTATCTTTGACTGTTAGAAGTCGTAAAAACGAGATTTTTTTCCCTTTAATTAAATACGAAAACAACAAATACTCGAATTAGATGGCGATAAACTAAATCTAATTACTTGTTCACTACAGAGGAAATACTTCAACAGAAAACGAATATTCCCTTCTACGTTTACATTCAATCAAGTAGCACATGTCGCTGGCAATCTACTATGCTAATTATCTGTCTACTCGTTTGCAACATTAGCCTTCTTGTTTTCATACATCTTACTATAGGAACAAACTAAATAAAAACAAACTGGTTGCTCCGGTTTGTCAGATGTTTGGTTACATTTTGACTTCATCTTCTTCTCTTGTCAACCTATTCCCTTAAGACCTATCAAACAGTGGGACAGCAAATGCTTGCTTCATCGATCAACTGACAAAATGTCGAAAATCTTTCTATATCTCTCTAATGAGAAATTACATAGATTAAGAAGGAAAAAAAATCCGAATAGCAAATATAACCCGCTGACACAGTTTCGTTTACATGACTTCACCATGGAATTCATCGGACTAATGCATTGAAATAGAACAGATACGAACGATTCGTATGTGAATAGAAGGAGAAGAAGAAGAACTCGAATCGACATTAGTACTTTTAGTGTTGACTAGTATATCCATTAGATCCGATGAGTGCAGAATTATTATTCTGCATGTTGTTGTGTAGTTAAATCGGAAAGAAAGTAATCTACTTAAAAGAGAAAGAGATTCTTTACTTACACGAAGAAAAAATTATGATAATTTCTCCTTTCCGAGATGATGAATTATTATTGAAAAAGCAAATGCTCAGAGAAATTGGTTGTAAGAACGTTCTTCATGATAATGCAATATATACATTTATTATTAACAATCTGCACACCTTGCCGAGCGATACTATCGAATTTTCTTCCGTGAAGCACTCGTTTACACAGAGGATTGAGGAGTATTTAATATCGTCATTCTATATCTAACGAGGTAAAACAAGTCTTAATCGATCTTTGTTCCTCATAATCATGAATGAATAGAAAATCAAAGAAGAAATAATTGGACATTAGGCATAAAATATGCAAGCATGAGATGCAAGCAATTGTCATAGGTGAGAAAAAGACGAACGAAGAATATGTAAAACGAGATCTTATGAAATAATTTAAAAAACAGCGAAACAGGCGATGTTATGTCAGTAGTCTATTTCAGAATGTCTAATGGGAGCTATAAACACGGAAGAATGAAATAAAGTGAAACTAAAGATTTGTATGTGAATAACATGAGATACTCACGTCATTGCAACGTAACAGTTGAATGGATCGATGACTTTTATCTTCCTGTCAACTAACTCATTTTTCTGGACATACAAAGAAAAAATTTTCTATTCGTAATCGATGTTGCTTTTCCCAGAAGACGACGCAATTGTCTCAATCGTTTTCTATACTTCTCGTCCACAATAAACTGAAAACAAGATTTGCAAAGCAATTCACGGGACACGAAAAAAAAAGCTCTCGGCACAAACGGAACGTATTCAACTAATTGCACATTTTTCACACACGAATGAGAAACCGGCTGGTTTCGAAGCCTCAATGTCTGTCAGAAAGAATTAATTAGAATTCAAATGTTTTGTTCCAAATTATCTTCACGTTGGCAAGAGAGTATAAGGTTTCCTCAGCATGCGATTCGATAAATAACATTAAACCTACTTCAGTCTGAGTGAAAAATGTTTTCTCTCGTCACAACGCACTGCGAAGAATGATATAGACAGATTGCTTTTATATTTTTCTTTTTTCTTTTCTCTCTCTCTCTGTTCGTCTTCCGCTTGTTTATTTGTCTATATCATTTGCATTAAGAAAATGAATACTTACGTCTCTGCTCAATAGATTTAACGATCCAATCCTGACTGTCGGAATAAAACTAAATCGAACTAAACTAGGAAGATACAACGAATCAAATCATCATCATTACAATTTGATTTAAAAAGTGCTCAACTGAAAGAGATAAACGAGGAGAAAGTAGGACATATGCAAATCAATCGGATGTATATGAATCGATAAATAGAAAGATCTAAGGAAAACGCCTCGTGTTTGCCGAACAAGTTTTTTTGATAAATTATACAGGAAAGTCTACTGTTGTCAGATGAATCCAAGGCATTGACGATAATTTCGATTCGTGTGAGATAAATCATTTCTTTTCGTCGTCTATGAAGATTTTCTTAAGAAGATGCGATCGAGGCTCATTTTATTGTTTGTCCGTAGGCTCATCGAAAAGATTCTTCTGTCAATCTACTCGATGAATAACTAAATTGTATTTAGAAATAAACAATTAAACAAACAATCTTTTCCAATACAGATTAATTTGTTCAAAAGCATAGATAATAAACACTTGACAAAGAATCTTTCCAAGTCCTCGATTGATATAAACGGTTATTTCGAGTAGAGATTTGCCATCGTCATTCGAATATTATCATTTGGTATTTAGTAAAAGAAAGAACAAATCTGTCAGATGAAAACGCATATTATTCGACAGACTGAACTTCTGCTTCGGATTCTTGATCAACTTGATTATTTAAATCATATTCTTCAGTTACGAAATGTTTGTGTTCCACTGAGTTAACTCATCGGCACATATCGTCCTCCATATGAAGTGTGTACCCGTGTCGTTGTACTTAACCCATTTTGTGAGAGTATTTACATTCATATAAATAGCTGATGACTAGATTGTATGTAAGAAAGATGAGCATTCGTTCTCAGTACCGTTAAAAGCTTGGAACAAAGATATCACAAAATAGTAATGTAAAATAAATCTACTTTTTTATTCATCGCATGTTTTTACTCTTTCGTATATAGACAATTACAGCACTCCATCTCTATGAAAATAATATCAATGCCAATGCGTTGAACTAGCTGAATTATGAATGATAAAATAGCAGAGCGCACGAGTGATTTCCTTGTTCAATTAATTAAATCTCGATGCTTTAGATACCAACGGAAGTACTTTACATCTGAATCAAGCCGGTTGTCTGAGGACAAATTAACCCTTAATATCTGATACTTATGCTTCGTTTAAACATCCAGTACACTTGAACTCGAAGAAAACAGAATCGGTACTGCCGGAACACAACATTAGATGGTGAATAATGCATGGACTACATGCTATTGATCAAGAAGTTACACAAACATTAATAAATTTGACGATGATCATACTTAATATTTGCGTACGGTGTTGCCGAGAAAAGCATTAACACAAACTTCGCGAATAAATAAATATTCATATGCACATTGTTAACATTAGATTTATACCGTAATGATTTGAATGATCAAGTATTCAACTAACAATCGTACTTTGTAGGGAATACAGACATTGCTTGTATTCGGGTCTCCAAGGAAATCATACTCATAGAGCTCGGTACACGATATTTGGTTAATCTATTGAAATATAGGTCAGAAGGATTAAATCAGTATATGCAGTAAAAACAAAGATAGCCATTGATGTTACTAACACGCAAACTTAGCAATATCTGACGATTGTATTGCGCACGAACACTATATGAAACATTTGATCATCTCAATCAAAATACGCTTTTATATATTTACGGCAATTACTGAATTAGTTGCCCCAAAAACTCGGCCTTCAAACGAATCAGATTCTCGATACCATCCATCCTCAACATTACGTAAAAAGGCGTTATATATTCTATAACAAAGACAACAATAACAGTAGACGAAAGCTACAATTTTATTCGTTCAATTCTCCGTTGTTCAAGCCAACTAAGATAAACTTGAATTCGTTCGATTTTTTGCTCATCCAACGATTTTGTTTGTTGGAGAATCGTTTTACATTGATTTTGAACGTTGACTAATGTTTTCGATTTCATTTCGTATTGTAAAATAATCCAATATAAATGCCAAATGGTAAATGCAGGCCAATAGACATCAGCAAAAATCCACATGGAAAATCGACATTGTAATAACATAAAGTCGCTCAAACGTAATTCGCCGGAAGTACGAAGAAAAACATCGGGTAGATGACCTGTTTGACTCGTTGATGCAATTAGACTTTGAATGATTAAATCGTCATCAATGTCGTCGATTTGTAATAGATTCTTCTCACAACCTTTGGCTAAGTCTTGTAGAACATTTGCGATTTCATTTCGAGATGTGTAGTAGAAGCAAACGTTTAAAATGAAGCTTTTGTAATGATCCGTCTCTTTCATTAAATGATAACTGGATTGGCGTATATCTTCGGGTAATAAATCTAAATTTCCAACAATTCGTATGCAGATTTGTTGTTCATGGATTTTGTCCAAAGATTTTTCGATTTCATTCAATTTCACACGTGCGATATCCATTAATGTATCGATTTCGTCTTGCGACCGTTTAAGATTCTCAAGTGAGAACGCATAAACACTCAATTCATTGATGCCTAGATCATGACACCATTGACATACGTCGAATAATCTTTCTGCGCCCAGCGTATGACCACGTGCACGTTCGAAATTGTGTTCGCGAGCGAAACGACGATTGCCATCCATGACAATTGCAATATGTCTTAGACGACTTGTACAACCGTAACGAATGATATTTCCAGCAAAACGTTGCAACCAAGAGTAATGAACAGAGTTCGCATCGTTGAATGCCAGAACGGACATTTGCAAAAGCAAAAATATCTATCTAAATGAGCAAAATAGCATCACATTGCTTAGGATCTTCTAGTTTTCATTGATGATATTCGTTGTGTCTCATCACTTTCTGACCTTAATTGATAAAGATGCGTAACGGTTATATGAAGTCAGCATTTGCCTTACCTGAAGACACGTCTAACGTTCGAAAAATACGAAAAGTATTGACGAAAAGTGCGAAGCATAGAGAACTTGGCACGTCAGACGTTCGGAAATCGGTAAACTATAGATAGGCAATAACAATCGTATGGATAGATCTCGCCACATATCGCGAACAGAAGTGAAGACGAAACATTGTAAGCTATTTACTCAACGTTTCCTACTGTAAATATCTTGTTCGCAGTATTTAGTTTTCGATTAACTTCAATTGCAAAGTAAATTAATCTTCCGCTCAAGAGAAGTATTTTTCTTTCAGGAGGAGAAAGATTTCGTCGTAGATTTGATTACATCGAGTTCTGTATCAATAGAAATCTTTCACAAACAAGGTTATGTTTGTATTTGTCTAATTTTTACAATCTTTTACATCAGTAAGGTCATTTGAATTCACTTTAACGACGATTACGGATGCTTGATATTACATTTCAAGGCAACGATATATCTCTCGATATACAAGAACAGCAATCGCATGTCGGTCGAAGATTTCTCCTTCAAATCAATTCATCGACGACCCCATTTGATGCATCACAACCGGTATTTATCGTTTTATTATGTATAATCGCTATATTGAGCATCCTGTTCGTCATAATTATCGTTTTTCTTTGTCGACTACTTCGTATTCAACATGAGCTTAGAACTCCAGATACACCAAGCACAACACCTGAAGAGACATTTGCCAACCGCCAGAATCTCTCAAATGCTACTTCACCGTTGCCTCATTCTCACCATACATATGTCAATGATATATCATCATTATCGCTGGAAACAACTGATGTGAATAAATTGAATTCGTATTTGTTTATCGATCTTCATTCGACTTCAAGTGAAACATATCCTGATTATAAATATCGACAATCCACGAACAATCGATGGACTTCGTATAATTACTTCGAACAGGAACATCCACCGCCTCATACACATCAGCGATCGCATGCACCGCGCTTTCTAATGCGTGAACGAAGTTTAGCAAAAAATACTCGGCATCTTCCTCAACTTCGTCAAGCAACCATGGAGCAACAAAAGAATCTATTCGGATTAGACGATAGCGATGACAGCAGCCGCAGTGTTACAACAAACCCTAGTTCGATATATCATTTAAATCCAACATTTATAACACAAGAACATCATATTTTACACAACATCGAAGAAGAAGAACCATCATCGATTCATTCTCAATCTCTTACCGACGATAATCAACTTCATATTCCATACAATTATTCCTTTATTAGATCCAATCAAAGTGTTTATATAAATAATTCATTTTTCGTGTAAAAAAAAAAGATCTGTGATTTTCAAAATGAATGTTCAAAATGACTTAAAATACAATATCTAAGCTGGCACACTAACAGCTACAGACGTGACTATATAGGACTAGAACATGCGAGAACACACTCAGATTAAACAATTTTACGATCGTGGGATCGATCGGTAGCGAACGGCTTCGAAAACTTGATCGATATAGTTGACATATTTCTTTCCAATAGCTAGTAAAGCCACAGCAGTTGACAAACCTATTCCTAAACGTAGTGGTTCCTTATCAGGAAAAATCGATCGAATGATTGACATGACTAGGACTGTGCCAAAGTTAAACATTGCCGAACCATAAATACTAAGACGCAGAAACTGAATGCCGAAAAGCTCCAATGTGATTATTTTACCTGTATAAAAGCCGTTCGAACATGTGAGCTTTCCTCAGATGTTTAGACGTGTACAAATAGCTCGTAACGCCTACATGCGATCCAAACAGAAGCAAGTTGCTTATTGGTATGTCAAAACGCGAACTAAGTAATCTATTCGAGAAATAATTCGTTTATTTACGAAACAGAACTTCACAAACCTAGAAAACAACGCTGGCGAAAGAACATGAGTTGAGAATCCAAAGAAGAAAGGTGTGGTGATCAATGGTCGGTATTTGGCAAATAAAAGTTGTCGACGAACACTTGGTAGCGGCGGTTCCGACATCGAAGATTTTTGTTGTTTAGATATATGTTCTGTTCTTGAAGAATTTTAAGGCGCCGCCACTGGTCTAGAAGAAGAGAGAAAGCGAGATGTTTTTTTTTCTGCACAATCAACTGGATCAGTGATCTTCCAATGGGTATTTTTCCCCCTTTCTCTTTCTTCGTTCTCCCGCCCTCTGTCTGTACGAAGGATTTAACATTTGTTTTTTCGGATAAGTTGTTATTTATCTCCTATGTTTTTTTTTCAAAGAAAGAACTGAAACGAAAAAACGAAGGAAATCGAAACTGAATTCTTTCTTCTTTTGCTTCATATTTGTCTACTTTTTGTTTTCAACTGTGCGAATTTTATTCGTTCGAATAACTTCCGAATATTGATGAAAGATATCAGATGAATAAACGAATAATTAATGATAAATTATTCGAAATTCGAAGATTTTCAGTAGACTAGTAACTATGATTATATTCGTGTTTCTTCTTTCTTCTTTTCTTTTCTTGTCGACAGTAAGAGGTCAATCGTTTTGTTGAAACAGGCGTCGTTTGTGTCGGCGTTCGACACGGCATGTTCTCTTTCGCGTTCTTTCCCCCTCCCATCACCATCCATTTTCCATCTTGTGAGAGCATAAGCAAGTAAACGAGCCAGCCAATTCAGAGTGCGCACAATCGTACTTCTCTTTCATACCCATCAAGAAAAAGTATCGTCATTAGATAACCCAGTCATTGTTATCTTCAAGATGATATTTCATGAACATGAATCGATTAGATTGATGAGCAAATGTTCTACTTCTTCTTCGTATTCAGTCAGACACTTTTCGATTATCCTTCGCTGACTGTAATTAAAGTTCCTGGCGCCAAAATAGGTAAGGAAGATGTACCATCTCCGCATTTGTTTTATTCGATTGAGCTTTCAAACGAATTCTCGTTGAAAGAAACTTCTTCAGACTTTGTTCGATCGTTTGAACAAATTAAAAGATCTTTAATCTGATTAATGAAAGAATATAAGAAATCATTATAAATGATCGTCCTTCTTTTTTCCTCCTATGACCATATGTACAGATGTGCATATGTACAACTGATGTTCATAGTCTATATTCAGCCTGTCTGCTCCTTTTTTCCTTTTTTTTTGCACGCTTGAGGAAACAAATCGTCACATTTCTCTGCACGGTGTCGCTCGCATACTCAGCCGGTCCCTTACATTCGTCATCGTATTCTGTCTTTTCACTCGACTATTCTTTCTTTAGACTTCTGTCTACGTCGATCTTTTTCTGCGTTTGCCTCTCGACGTAGGTGTATGTGAATGTTGGCTTCTTTATTGCCATCACCACAAAACTACCTTCTTTTTTTATCGCTTTAAGGTGTGTGTGTGTGTATCTATGTTTTAGAGAATTTCAACTTTTTCGTCATGTTCAAATTGAGAAAATTAATTAGATCGGCTTTATTCCTTATCTTCGACATTCCATTGTACAGTTAAATATCGACGAACGTCAGTCAATAAGAAACTTGGATTTGACCGAGACAACGGTGGCGACGGCAATGTCGATGGAAAAAGAGCAGGAGAGAGAGAGAGGGAGGAAAGAAAGAACGAAATTCCGTATTGAGGGATGATAGAAAAAATGGAGGGTTACTTACTACGTTAGTTGGCTGGTAGCGGCCCCGTTGAGTTTTACCCTTCTTGCTTACTCTCTTACTGTTGCTGTACTACATATATGCGCTCACAATACAGGTACAGTCACGAGGGTGGTGATATTATCTAGAAAAAGAAATGAAGACGAAGTCTATTCGTCGCTGTCACTTTTCGATATATCATCTTGTTGTATTCTAGATAGATATTATGCTACGATACACTTTAACTCAACAATCAATTTCTACGCTATCCAAACGTACCATTAATATATGGTATGTATGCACATAGATAACTTTTCTGTGTTTGATCAACAATAAAGAAAGGGCATTTTCGTGAAAAAAAAAACTTTATTCTCTTCGTCAAATGAACAAATCGAAGAATTTCAGATAGAATATCATGTCGAACAAACGACCTTTGTCACCTGAACCGACAAATATACTTTCCAATAACGAAAATATACGATCGTTGAAACGTTTAAAACTTCATTCAATCATACAAGAACTACGAAATGAAGAAGCGAATTTAGTTCTATTGAAAAAATTGCGTTCATGTCAACAATCAGCAAATCGAACAAATAATAATAACACTAATAATACCAATGCGATCACTGCTCCTGTTACAACCAATGGCTTTTATTCAGCAGCAGCGGCAGCACGTGTTCCAACTAATAAACCCTCGACACCTGTTATTTCTTCATCAGCAAATTCTTCACTCTCGCGTTCGTCTCTTCCTCAGCCATTATCATCGGCAACACGTAAACCTGGCAATATAGTCAATGCTCCATTACCAACAAAAATACCTACACCTCTGCCAACTAAACCTTCATCAGCAATTCAACCACTTGAAGAACGTAAAACACAAGCGAAAAAAGCTTTACGTAATCAACTTGAACGTGACCTATTGAACATTCCATCGCCGAAACCATTAATCCAAGATGTTCTATTTATTCCAAATCCTACTAGTCTTGAGTTTCTACCATACATGGGCCTCGAAGACGTTGTACAATGTTTATCAGAGTTACAAACCGATCGTCAACGTCTTCCACAACGCTTTACCGATCGAGCACAAGTTGATGAACCAAATATATGTGAACATTGTGGAACAGATAACACAATACGTTGGTGGAAACATTTAAATAATAATCAACAGATTAATATCTTATGCGATCGCTGTAAGAAACAGGTTACACGACGAACAGCCAAATCTGAACATTCAGCTCTCTTGAAGAGCGTTTTCGTGTCAGCCATGGAACAAGAGAAAGAAATTGACAAAACCTTTCAAGCGCTTATTAAACAGCAACAAAAGACTGCGCCTCGTTCGGTAACACCGTCTTCGACGAGTTCGTCACCTTCAGCAACAGCAAAACTAGTAACTAATAATCGTCCAGTCCCACCAGTCATCACATCTAATCATACTCAAAGTAATAACAACCATCATAATCATCATCACCACAACAACAATCATCAGCAGCATCATCAACATCAGAAACCGAAAATAAAAACACCGATACCTCATCAAGCACAAAATTTCGCAACGAAACTTTCTCAACAACCAAAGTTGCCAATAAATGCAGCACGAAAATCCAGTTCTATCATTCCACCACAAATGAACGCAACAAATAATATACGTTCGCTCCCACAGACTAAACCACCTATGCCAACTCATCAACAGTATCGTCCATCAGGTGCTCTACTTCAACAGCAGCAGCAACAACAACAAACACAGAAAATAAATCAGATGATCAAAGCGCCTAAGACTGCAGTGCGGCAAACACCTGTTGCTTCTTCTCGTCCAATATTTCCACCGGCAGGTGGAATCATTCCACCGTCAACAATGCATCCTTCACTGTCGTCATCAGCGAACGCTCGACCTACGGCCACCAAACGACGAACACTTCCTTCAGTTAATATCAAATAAAATTTAGATATAAAAAAACAGAAGCAGGAAAAAATCAAATAAATAATTATATTTATGCTTATA
Organism: Adineta ricciae; assembly: GCA_905250025.1. Taxonomy (NCBI): domain Eukaryota; kingdom Metazoa; phylum Rotifera; class Eurotatoria; order Adinetida; family Adinetidae; genus Adineta; species Adineta ricciae. Next base: position 219,691 of record CAJNOJ010000160.1, on the reverse strand, counting down.
TGCATGATCTCATACATGGATAAGATGTTTTTCTCTAGGATAATTTGTACTTTCTCTTTTCTCCTTCTGCTTATGTGTGTCTTTATGTATCTTTTGTGGTGCAAAAAATAATCTTCTGTATTAAAAAAAGGAAAGAAACACCTGATCGCAGATTTTATTCTTTGGTGTTATATCTATGAATCAATTCATACAAGCCACGACCAACCGTGCACAATCGAACTTCTTAGGATTTTCTCAATTACTTTATATCATGTAGAGTAAGGCGTCGGCTGATATAAAAATAATTGAGGAAATCCTGAGAAGTTCGATTGTGTACGTTCGGTCGTGGCTTATATAGGCTAACTCATGTATATTTATATGTATATGTTTCTATTAGGAGCGGTGGCAAAAAAGCATTAGTATTTGTGGCCAATGGTTCAGAAGACATTGAAGTTGTCGCTACAGTTGATATTCTACGGCGAGGTGGTGTCGATGTTAAATTATGTAGTGTCGAAAAGAACGATGAAAAGCCGTTAACATGTGCTAACAATATTCAAATTGTACCTGATTTACATATAGACGATGTCCAAGGGCAAGAATTTGATGCAGTAATTGTACCGGGTGGTAAATAGAAATCTCTAAGAAGAAAAAAAAGAAATTTGAGATATTCTCTATTCAGGCAGTAAAGGTACCGATAAAATTACAGCATGTAAAAAGGCCGGTGTTATTCTTCTCGATCATTATAAAGCAAATAAAATCGTTGCTGCCATATGTGCGGGCCCCATTGCACTGAGCGCACATTTGTGTACGGCAGAGAAAAATGCTCGTCGACATGATGTCACCTGTTATCCTGAGGTGGCGAAATTACTTCAGAACCAATTTAAATCCGTGAAATTAGATCAGTCAGTCGTCGACAGCGAAGTGAATCATCGTCGTTTAATTACGAGTCAAGGACCCGCGACGGCAATCGAATTCAGTTTAAAAATTTTATCACGTTTAACTAACGAGAAGAAAGCTGAAGAAATTCGAACCAAAGTACTTGCATAACATTTCATCATTGACTAACGTTCTTCTTAAATACTTTTGCATACCATACATCTAAGCTTTCAATAAAAACTCATATTTTCTTTTCTAGATATGTCTTCTAGTCATTATGAAATTAATGATGAAATCTATTTAAATGACGTTTTAACTGAGAATGACGTTCCTTCACTTGTGAAGTACTTGAATAATCCAAATATCTATGCAAATACATTGCGTGTGCCTTATCCATACACGGCAAAAGATGGAGAAGATTATATGAAAATAGTCAATGAATCCAAAAAAGATATTGATCACTTTTTTACAATTCGTCTAAAAGTGAACGATGAAATGATAGGATCGTGTGGTATTCATGGCTCTGAATCAAATAGAAGAGTGGCCGAGATTGGATATTGGTTAGCTGAACCGTATTGGCGTCGTGGTATCGCATCAGCTGTAGTGAAAAAGGTTCTTGAAATAGTAAGAACTCAATACAAACATCTGGTCCGTATCGAAGCACAAATCTATGTCTGGAATACAGCATCAAAAGCCTTAGTAGAAAAGTGTGGTTTTACTTATGAAGGGCTTTTACGTAAACGAGTTCATAAAAATGGAAACGATATCGACATTTGGATGTATAGTTATATAATTGAATGATAGATTGGAGAACTCAGACCGTGTTAGAGCGACATCAACCAAGACAGTTATTCTTCTGTCATATATACATCTGTAGGTGAAATTAGTCGAATAAACGAAGGACGACGATCGTTCACCGTCATACGCTCTCTCTCTCTCTACCAGATCGGCAAGTTATATGTTTTGCTTTGTTTTAGATAAGATTTTTCGTTCCAGCAACAAACTCCAATGTTTTTCTGTAAGTTAAGTTTTATGAAGAGATTTCGATTTGTCTATAGATCATTAAAACGTGCTGTGCGACGCTTTTTGTATTTCTGTTTACTTAGACACTCGAGTCAATGTTTATCTGCTAGGCAGATAGTTCGTCTGATCGATAAAGAGAGGATAGAGTATGAAAAATCACATATGTTATTTCCTTCCAATCAAACTCAACAATAATCGAGCAATAACAGAATCTTCATTCTTCTCTTCTTCCTTTTTAGGTCCACGTTGTGGTAATATGCTGTTTGTTGAAGAAGGAGATCGACGCAATCGCTTAGCATGTAATACTTGCCCATACATATGTAATATAGAAACGAAAATCACCGATCGACAATACACACGTTTGAAACCAGTCGATGACGTTCTTGGAGGTGCAGCGGCTTGGGAGAACGTTGACAAAACGGAAGTAACCTGTCCCAAATGTGCGCATACGCAAGCATATTTCATGCAGTTGCAAACTCGTTCAGCTGATGAGCCGATGACAACATTTTATAAGTGTGTGCAATGTGGTCATCGTTGGAATGATTAAAAAATGCGGAATTCAACGTATTCGAATAGATGTCACTCTTTGTAAGATTGTTTCGTTTTGTTCTTACAATTGGTTTATAGGAAAATAAAAAAACAATGATCTATTTCATTCAAAATATTTCCTCAGAGAAAAGTCGAGGATAATTTCGAGAAAATTATAATCATATTCGATTGGTTAAAATCATCCGATCGCTTAATTTTATTGAACAGCATTCATGTCATGTATGTATATGTGTGTACATACATATCGTGTGAGAGAATAACAACTGACATTGTCAGATTGTTTTCTAACTTGTATTTCTTTTGCAGATTTATAGTTTGACATTTATTATCAATGACATCCCATTGCTATTCTCTGTTTTTGTAAATATTATTTATCGATGGGAAATCGAAGTGGTGGTTCACGTCGAAAACGTGACAATGCTTATGTGTACACAGATAGTCAACGTGGCAATGATTATCGAAGAAACGGTGGTAGTAACGGCGGAGATAACAAGCGAAAGCAAGATTCATCTCTAACAGGAACTCGTCAACAGAATAGAAACGGTTATGCATCAGAACCAGCGGCCAAAGTAGACATCTATAGCAGATCGAATTCAAGTAAAACACGAGATATTTGGGCTTTTTCTGTAATCAAAATACATTCGATGTTTTTCATTTAAAGATAAATTAATCTATGTGGCTAATTATGATTTTAATGGAACATCATCGGCTAATGAATTGAGTTTTCGTAAAGGTGACCGATTAGAAATACTCGATAGATATTCGTAAGTATTTCCTATTTGATTGTACGTTCAAGATGTCTCTTTGAAAATGTCTTTCTAGTTATAACGATTGGTGGCAAGCGAAGAATTTACGCACCAAACAACTCGGTTATGTACCAGCAAACTACATTTCGGCTATAAATGATCTGACTGCATGCGAGTAAGCTCGATCGAGTTTATAGACTCGGATGATGATGTTCGACTTTGTTTAGATGGTATTTCACCGAAACGAACCGTCGCGATGCAGAACGTTTTCTTGAACAACCGCATAATGGCAAAGGCACGTTTTTGATTCGACCTTCGGATACAAATCAAGGTAATGTCGTCTTTTTTTCAGATATTTTCTCGAATGGTTTTAAAATATGATTCTATTTTCACATTTCAAGGTCAAGAATCATTATCTGTACTTGATTTAAGTAATGATAAACATTTTCATGTTAAACATTACCGTATACGACGAACTGATCAAGGATATTATTATATTAGCAGCAAAATAACTTTTCCGTCTTTACAAGATCTTGTGGATCATTACCAAAGTATGAGGAAGAAGCTTTTGTTCTTTGCCTTCAGTCTGCGAATTTTCTTTTTTAGCAAATGTGGATGGTTTGTGTTGTTTATTGACACGATCTTGTCGAAAAATCGAACCAACTGTTCCCGCCGATCGACACGGATTATTAGAATTGGATCGTACACAACTTTCACAAACAGAGTTGTTGGGTCGAGGAAACTATGGCGAAGTTTATAAAGGCAAATATGGGCAACGTGATGTTGCTATTAAATGCATGAAGACTGATAATAAGAATCGTATATGTAATGTGGATAAGTTTCTCGACGAAGCAAAAATTATGAAAGATCTGCAACATAAAAACATTGTTCGATTGTACGGTGTTTGCACGCAGCAAGGACCGCTTTCCATTGTTACAGAATTTATGGCAAATGGTTGTCTATTGAATTATCTACGTGACGGACCAGGAAAAAACATGAAGTTCAAGGTCATTCTTGACTTCGCTGCACAAGTAAGTGACGACGATGTCAACTTGCCTTTTTTCTTTTTACGCATCCGATACAGATTGCGAAAGGAATGGCTTACCTCGAGCAAAAACGATATGTTCATTGTGATCTAGCTGGTGAGATTTCTGCTTGATACGAATTATTCATTATCGTTGACGCTTTTCATTTAGCGCGAAATATTCTCGTTGGAGAATCAGATGTTGTGAAAATTGCTGATTTCGGGTTGGCTAAAATCCTTCAAGGTGGTCGACTTATGGTCGATCGAGAGTCTCAATTTCCAATAAAATGGACTGCGCCTGAAGCCGCAACTAAAAAGGAGTATACAACAAAATCAGACGTGTGGAGTTTCGGTATTCTTCTCTACGAGCTAATCACACATGGCTCAAATCCTTATCCAGGAATGTCAAATAATGAAGCTCTGCAAGCTGTACTCAACGGCTATCGCATGCCAAAAGTAAGCTACGTATGAATGACTATCTTTGCAACTTCGTTTTTTTTTATTATTGTAGCCGAACGATTGTTTGGATTATTATTATCAAATAATGTATTCTTGCTGGCAAGACAATCCAGAAAACCGGCCGACGTTTGAAACGCTCTACATGCGTTTCGATGAATTTATGATTCAAGCAGAACCAAGCTATCGCGAGGTAACGCATCTTCTCTTAACTTTGAAAGCGTGCATAAGTGTTCCATTGTTTAGACGTAATTGAACTTCACTGGCAACTTACTTTTCCGATCAAATCAGATAGAATTCATCGACAAGCTCTCTAAAAGAGTTCATATATTCTTTTTCTACTATATTATTCTCAAAAGCTTCCACTCAAATCTCTATGTATACAATAGATCTGTTTCTTTTTCGTTTCATGTCTCTCTAACACTTAATTCCAGCCTGTTAACTCATCGCTATTAACAGTGAATATTTGTTTTTTTCTTCTTCTTCTTCTGTTTCTCTCTAATAATTCAATGAAATCACACACTTAACTGTTTGATACTTTTGTTACTACGCAAATCTGTCAATTCGTTTAATCTTTTGTACATTTCTATACTTGTCTTGAACAGTCTACACGTATGAGAAGATTGAGCAAAAGACAAAACGAACATCTGCATGTCTCTCATTAATAATTATCGTTAATCGTTGTTTTTCTTTCATTCGAGTTCCATCATTTCCTTTCTCTGTCTTCATGTTTATACATTACAAATTACAAAACATTTATGGTGTGCAATTGTTCTATATAAGTGTGTATGTGTATGTTATTGTTGCTAGCTTTTTTTCTACACATCATCCATCCATTTGAATATACATCAAACAAAATAAAAGTTCTTAATCATCTTTTTACAAATGTGATCTTTGTTCTTGGAAATTCTTTTTGTATGAGAAACCAGCGAACTCGACTGTCTGTTTGAATCATGCGATATTTACATTGTTATTTGTTAGGTAAACTTCAAAATATTGTGAGAGATTTGGTGTCGTGTATGCTGCGTTGTGTTTGAACTGATGTTGAGGCGTTACAGATGATGCGGCCGCCGTCAAATTTGACGAATTGAAAACTTGATCAGGCAGATACATGCTAGGATTTAATAGAGGTTTATGCTCAATCGGACTTGGCAACCGTGGCATGTGTTGCGCCGGAGTATGAAAAGAAGTCGCAGTGGTGGGGCCTTTAATGATCCGTTTTCTGATTTCGCGTAAATCGACTGATGCTTGATCTTTCGTGGAGTTACTCGTTCGTCTAGTGAACGACGGCTGATGATGATTGTGTCTGGCTTGTGTCGGATGGCTTGATTTTTGGCTATGGGATTCATTTAGATTGAATGCTTGTTGGCAAGTATCAGATTTGATTTGATTCGTAAAACTGGCTCGTTGTTTACTTTCTTTATAAGCTAAACCTCTACGGATGAGTTTCGGTTTGGGTATTGGTCGTATATTTGGTAATATCTGTCGTTTGTCTTTTGACGATTTCTCTTCACTTGGATCATCTTTTGGCAATTGACCTGGTCTCCATACAGGTTTTGATCGTGTAAGAGAAGTAGTAAGGATCGAGAGCCATGGCTGCTTCGTTGGCTCCTGATCTTCCGCATCGTCGTCTTGTGTTGTATGATTAAATAGTTGCTGCACAGCTTCGTGATTTGTGGTAATGTTTGTGTTTTCTTCTACCACTTTTCTATTTTTATATGTGGGTAAATGGGTGCAATCTGGTTGTTTATTGTCTATTTTTTTCCCAAACTGCGATTTTACAGGTGAGAGTGATTGATCATTATGCAAGGATTGTACTTGGATAGGAGAGAAATAAATATTTCCATTGTAACCACGCCAAACCTAGAAAATATCATGAGTAGTACTAGGACAGAGTAAAATACAGACTGGCAGTGGATCGAGTGGAAAAGGGCGTTGTTGTCTGAGATAGTGAACAGGAGGATGTAGATTTCCGAATCCTGCTGGTGGATCGCTCGAACCCAATATAGCAGAGACATCCTCATCGAGTCGGTTTTGATGAATCGTGCTTGCATAACCATAAACCGCCATTGGAACAACTTTTCTTTTAGTTTTGAATGCAGATGCATCGGCAATGTGTCTTAAAGAAAGAATAATAAAATACTTTTAATTGAATTTGATTGTTATTATTTTTCTTACCCTTTTTGTTTGTTGTTTCTACCATTCGAAGTGAAGTCTTCTAACGTTTCCTCAGAATCAGTCGATGATTTTATATCGATATCCATATCATCATCTTCAGTGAAATCAAACGATACAGCTTGTGTTTTTCTTGATATTGTTCCATGACTAATCTCTTTCTCGGTTTCCTGCATTCTAGATTTCATAACAGGTCGTCGTAATTGCAAATTCGATTGAATCAATTCCGTAAGGTATAAACTCTCTGAATAAAAATTAAAATCATGCTGATTACGCTGTAAAAAACAGCTTTTTTTCTTACTTTCAGTGGCAAAATTTACAGACAGGGCAGAAAATAAATCTTAAAGTTTACTTAACGTTCTTTTATTGCTTCTCTATGACATACTTGAAAAAACACCAGAAATGACGAAGACAACTCTTCATATTCCTGTTTTACTTGAACATGTCTTAAGAGTTTTCTCTCGGGCGGAAAAACAAGTATGTGTTTGCGTTCAAATGAGTAAATTGAACCAATCTGGATTAGATTTTCTTGGATTTAACCTTCGGTGCTGGTGGACATACTCGCGGCCTTTTAAATCAAAATGAAAAATCAATCGTTTATGCACTTGACCGTGATCCGCATGCAGTCGAATTAGCAAACAAAATGGCCAAAGAATATCCGTATGAAAGCGCAAATTTTGTTTGAATTTGATCGAAATTGTACGTGATAGAAATCGACTGTTTCCATTTCACGCGCGATTCAGTGAATTGACGAGCCTATTTCCTAACAAGCAAAATTATTTCGACGGTATTCTACTCGATGCTGGAACAAGGTAAACTATTGAGAAAATGCTTCGCTGAACGTTCACCCATTCTATTTAGTTCAATGCAATTGGATACTGCAAAACGTGGATTCAGTTTTCGACATGACGGCCCACTGGATATGCGAATGAATACAAGTACTCAATCGGTTACTGCTTATGATCTTGTTAACCGAGTCGACGAAGCAACATTGAGTCGAATTATTCGTCTATATGGTGAAGATAGACGCCATCGAAAGATTGCACGATGCATCTTTCAATGGCGAAGTACATTCGGACCCATAACCACGACAACACAATTGGCCAATGTCATTCAGGTCGGTCTTGGTGGAAAGTAAAGTATCATGTACTACAATCGGAGCCTTTTCATTCTAATGCATTAGTTGACCATCTTTAGAACATCAGATGTCGATAAACTAAATCGTTCAATTCATCCAGCAACAAAAACTTTTCAAGCATTGAGAATCGTTGTCAATGATGAACTCAATGAACTATACAACGGACTAGAACAAGCGTATACGTACGTACAATAATAAATTCTTTTATCTAACTACTGTTCTTTCCAATTGCAGACTACTGAAGTCTGGTGGCACATTATTATGCATAAGTTTTCATTCACTAGAAGACCGCATTATTAAACGGCATTTTCAAGGAATCGTTTTACATCCGGATGAATTCTCTTCCAATCTGGAAGGTACATCACAACGTAGCGAAGCAGAAAAACAACTGCGCTATGATATACAAACAAAACATGTCATTCAAGCAGATGAAAACGAACTTGATGAAAATCCCAAATCTCGATCTGCAAAACTACGATACGGGATTAAGTTGTGATGATAAATACGTTTTTGCGCGTTAAATCAGATACAAATATGACCTCTGATCGACGTTTCTTGTATTGTTGTTGTAATCATTTTCCAGGAAACTAAAAAGGAGAATAAAAATATTCCGGTAGAAAGTACAAAAAGAAAAAGATCAATGCTATCTGCTCCAAAGTGCTGTAGTCTAAGACTTGAAACTGGATTTCAAATATCCATTTATATATGTATGTATGAAGTTTGAATAATCCTCTAAAATATTTAATACTCTCACGCCCTTTCGTTCTCATCATATAACTTACGGCCAGCCTGAGAAATGTGTGTACACCCCGTCAATATAAGATTTCCAAGACTCTCATGTATTGAGCTCAGTGTCAGCATGATATGTACTTCCAAATTACGGTTTGTTCTTACAGGGAAAGGATTTTTGACTTCGGATCCTTCGGCGTGCTAAAGTCGAATAAAATTCTCCACAGTCGTCTACTTTATGTTTCGAGATCGAAACGGTAAACTATTGTCTTATTTTCTTCTTGAGAATGCATACGTGTGTTTCAAGAGCGATATTCGGAATATTGTTATTGTGGCATCACTCTTCTCTATCGATAAAATCATTGTAAATAATCTTTGAAGTATCGATTTTCATGACGCTTTTTATGAGCTGATTAGCTTCATAGAGATAGAGAGTTGGATGCGAAAAGCCTTTTAATGTACAACAAATTACTCCGTCATTCTAATTGACATATACATGTAACAATACTAGTTTGCATGTTCGATAAATCTATGTCGATGACGTAGGCTCTCTTAATACAATCGTTGCTATGTTTAACTCTAGAGTACCGGAATTTAGCAGTATATTGTAAGAGAGTCCAAATCGCGATCAGCGAAATCAACATATAGAATAAAACTTTGGTAGAAAATATGTTTTGCGTGTCTAATCAGATCCAAGTATGACATCTGATCGACGTTTCTTGTGTTGATTATTAAAACATCCTTGTAATGTTGCAATATTTTTTCCCGTATCATTTTGTAAACGCCAGCCGTAATCATGGCCACGGGAATTAGGAATCTAGAAGAGAGAATACAAACATTCCGATGCAAAGCAAGGAAAAAATTCCATCAATGTATACCGTGTGTGAAAAGCGTGAAGTATTTTCGATGACTTGTTTTCTTGGAACAAAGTTGCCCTACGAAACAATGAGAATCACATGTGAATCCGTGATTAGTGAATAGAATACTTTAGCATCATAATCAGCCATCCAACCGTACATTTGTTCCCATTGTTTTCTCGTTGATTCCTCTTTGGAAACACTTTGAATCCAGCGTTGTGCTACATCCCACGTATTCAATGCAGCTTTATCAGTCTTTCTCGAAATACCACCATCGGTTGCTGTTGACGTCGGAAGTTTATTAGTAGATGACAGAAATTCTTCGGCATGATCTCTACATTCGAGAATAGATGAAGGCTTTTCAGAAAATGAAGCTTTGCTCTTACCCCTTTCGAAGTAGATTAGCCATGTTGATGACGTAGACAAACTGAACTTCAATATGGTTAACTGCAGAATGTCAATCAGAAGGAAAAAGCTTTCAATCTGTCTTCGCAACAAGTCTTATATATCAACAATATAAACAGACTCATTTTCTTTCTTTCTTTCTTTCTTTATACAATCACGCACAAATAGAAAAGCACTTGTCGAGCTTCTCTTCGTTAAATCATAATAATAATAATCGTAACAAGTGATTTCGAGAAGAAATGGAGTGTAATGAAAGGAAATGAGAATAAAACCGTATGAAAGAACAAGTAAAATAATGACATATTTTACAACATGTCCACATCAATTCATTCCTCGACAACTTCATCAAAATATTTAGTTACTCAGTGCAACGTGTGCTTGAATCTATAACATTGAATAGCCAACAACAAATTAAATCTGAGAATATTTCACGAACTATCGGTATAGTCTCCACACGAATGTTTTCCTCATGTTTTTCCCAGTTTAAAAAAATACATTCACACGGAAATCCAGTTAGTTTTTCAAGTCTGATGAACGAAATACTAAGTGAAAGTAACCGGACAGCGCTCTTTTCTATTCAATACGCACAGATTGTCATGCTTAAAAGCGCATGTCTTGGGTAATCAGACAATGACCGAGAAAAAGATGGAAGTATGTGTTAGACCAGAGGAGAATGCGATAACAATGGAAGCGTCAGACCTAACATACCAAGTTACGATCTACAATTCAGAATATTCAAAGAAAAAAGCAAGATACGAAAATTTACCAGTCATCATCCTTGTCAGTGTCACGATAATTTCTAAGAACAGAGATTCTAAAGAACACACGCATGTTGAATGGACAGTTCCATGCGACCATTTTACATAATAACAGATCTTGATTTTGAACCCATTTCGCACGAACGTTTGACCATAGATAAGTTGATGAAGATTTTGTAATTGAATCGTCAGTTTTCTTTTCTCATTTAGGTCTTGAACAACTAGCACAAGGTACATTATTAACGGATGACATTTTTCAGTAATCTTTTTATTTTTTTCACCTAATGAATCATTGCTTTTATGTCTTTGGTGTCATACATATATCGATCCGCTGCGCCTTGGCCTGCGATTCTAGAAGAAAAAATAAATGCGTATATCCATCAGCGCACACGTGTCTGCCGTCAGAAACCGTCACATATGTATTTTCCTTTTCTCTTCTGTACAGTAAACTATGACAATGATGGTGTGCTGCGTATCAAGTTTTATGAATTTCCATGACATCATGATTGCGTGATATAGAAAATGAAGATGAGTATTCTGCTGGTTCACTATACTGATGAATGTATCGCAGTGAGGTAAGTGAATTTACATAAGAAAAAACAATACAATCGCATTTGATGATAACGCTGCGGTTACACGCCGACAACTAACTAGTTAGGCATCTCTGATGAATCGTTGGATTTTCTGTATTTTATTTTGTCAGGAAAATGGTCTCGACACGAAGAAGGAGGCATGAGCATCTTGATAAACTACGGATTCTGAATGGTCTTTATTCGATCGAATTAATCTCGTCAAAGTAGAAATCAATATACGTCTAGATATTTTAATGGATGACATATATGATAGGTAAAACGGTGCTGCAGTTCTTCTGTGTAGGATTCTCTCCGGGTACAAAATATGCATAGGCCTACGAAGATAAGCTCTGTACATATAATATGCAGACGTACACTACCGAACAGTCGAACTGCTTCGTTTAAATGAGACTGCTATAGTCAAACATTAGTTCATTTTTGTTCACACTTTTCGCTTGCAAATGTTACTCTTTTTCTAGTTGCAAAGAAGCATGTCAATATGACGCTCCTGGCAGATGGTCGAACAGTTACGACATACGAAGCAACCTACAGTAAGTAACATTAATGTGGGAATAGAGTATATAGTATTTACTTATTTTTATATTCTAGTCAAACAGATGGCAAAAGCCAATGCTGAAGCACAAAAAACTTTGGAAGAATTCTTGAAAAGATGGCGAAGCTCACACTACCATTATGCTAATGTTTGTTTTTGTGACGAAGAGCTATGAAATTTTGCATATATCTCTGTGCGCACTCACATCGAGATTTGGAGTGTCTGATGGCTGAGCAGTAGCGTTGAATAGGTAGTTGATAATAACTCGAATCATATAGCCAGTCGAGCCACCGACAAGAGTAATTGGAAGATTGTAAAAGTCTGGATAAGGATTTTCTGAAGTGGTTTGTTGAACGAATAATTTAACCGCTTCACTGATGAGATAATCAACATCTAATGGTCGAAAAAATCGCAATTCTTCGTTCCGATTAAGAAGTACATTGACCGCTTCGAACATCTAAATATTTGAACAACAATTATAAAACATAAGGAAAAAGTCACTATGTTCTTACTTCGACAACAAGACAACGGTATGCTGGATCAGCGATCAAACTAAGCATCTCTTCAATTTTCAATGAAAAGTTCAATTCATAATCGGTCATATCCGATAATGTTGGTTGCTAAACAAACCCAAAATGAATTTATCTTCTCTTTCTCGTGCACTATTCAATTCTACCTGTGGTAACAAAATACCACATAGTTTGATTCCTCCGGGTGTACGTTCGAGTATCGACCAAACGTGCTCATAGAAATGTACAGGAACACGAGATAATGCTCCATCCATTTGTCGTTTTTGAAATGATGACCTATTCCGTCAATGTTATAATTTACTTTTTTGTCAAAAAAAGTCTACCGTTGTTCGATATCCCCACTTTGTTGTGTAGTTAAAACATAATCCAATAGTTGTTTGATATTATTTGGTGAAATGACATTCAATGTCTAAATTGACAAAGATCACAGTTTCGAATGAAGATTAGGATAGAAGGTACAGTACCACAACTTCTTCCGGATCAGTTCTGAGATAGTCGAGAGCAAGTTTCATTGCTTCCAACATCCATCTGTAAAAACATATATGGATTAACGAAAGTTTTCAACTGAAATATTCTCATACCCAAGTCGAATTTTGAGAATACCATTGAATAATTGCTGAAAACGAAAACAATATATACGAATGAGAGTCGATGTGAGAACTCTTTCAACAAACCGGATATGTGTTCATGAAAAGAGAAACATTGATAAGAACTTCTTGAAGGAGCACAGCATGAAATATACTTCGACCGAAGATATTATCGTTATAAAGTATTTTATAAATTTCATTCGGACGTATCTACCAATGAAAGATTCAATCGAAAGAAAGCAGCAAATATTGATGTCAATATACCGGTTTGTCGATGACTGTTTCCTCGAAGCCGAAGATGCCTAGAGTGACCTAAAAATGCAATCATCAGTGCAAATCAAATCATCGAATGTGTAACTAAAACGAAGTACATACAATTTTTCCTCGAACAAGTAAATTGGTAACTGCTGGCGCTAAACTGTCAACCATCTTCCGTAATAAGCTCGATACAAAACGAATAACTGCCCTAAAAATTGGCACGAACTTAACCATGTTCACTTCTTTGACATGGATACTTACCAATCTTGAAAGGTTGTCGCTTGAGTCATCAAATGTTCCAAATGATCCTTTACCCGATAATTATCTCGAATCATATAATCGAGACCGCCTCGTTTGTACAACTCGTACGTTGCTAGTGCGTGTTTTTTCAATGAGTGAATCTGAATATCAGTATTAGAAATGAAATCACGGATTTCTGTTTCGTGTTGATGTTGAAATTCCTGAGGAAAAGCAAAGATTTGATTTTGAAGAAAGAGAAACAGTGCAGACGAATACTGACATGACGTTGATAATCGAGATCGTCACTAAGCACAGGTGCTTTGACAACATCTGTCAAAGATTTGTAGTGACTGAAGTCGTTCGTGTNTTGCCGGTAGATCGTTACGACCATAATGACTTTTCTTTTGTTTTCAATATTTACAAGGATAACTACAAAATAAGGTATCACTACACGTTTTATTTTACTATGAACAAATTTTCATTTCAATACGAATACAGTGTCGCCTTCATCTCAATTGCTCATTGCTCATCCTTAGAGACTTCCGCCCCATCCCCCCGCACCACCGGTACCAATAACACTCCATGAGCTTGAACCACCATTACCACCAAAACCAGTATCTGATACCCAGGCATAGTACTGATTGCCCCAGACGTCACGGACCCTACAAATGAAAACTGGAGCTCTGAACATGTAAGCATTGCCGAAAGAATTATTACCGTGCAAGGCTGGCGGCTTTTATCACTAAAAAACAACAAATTTAATTTCTATCACGTTCTCACAACTTTAATATAATTTCTATTTACTTGTAAACGAGCCAGCAAACAGCAAGAGCACCAAAAATTTCGTCTTGACGGAAATGCACATCTTTAAAACTTGCCGAATGATCGACAGAATGATGCAAGATCAATCAGTGTATTTGGATGTCAATTGAATCACGGTGGTAAAATTAAAAGTCACCTAAAGTAAAAAACCGTTATACTGGTAGTAACACTGTGAAATATAACGAGAACACAGTAGAGCATACATTAATATACATCTACATTCTGAAGACAACTAGAAAAATAGAAAGAGAGCGAAACGTATTCGGACGAGAAAATCAATGTGTATATCAAAACACTTGTTAAGAAAAGCAAAACAACGAATGAACCTATCGGAAGCCGCAACAGAGACGAATCTATGTTCGACCAATAAAAATAAATCCGATGTCTTTCTCAGATTTCGATTCTTTACTAAATCACCGTTAACCGTGAATAGTCAGATAATCTCTCACAACGTTTCTACAAGTTCATAAAACGATCGGCTCGCGCGTTCTAAGTCATCAAAGATTCTTCTCGAACAAATCAAAGTGCGTCCAGGCACCACATAACAACGATGATCTACATTCATATTCTACATATATAACCAACAGGTACTTTCACATTCTTCTTCTTTTCTTCTCTTTTCTTTTCTTTTCTCTTCTTTTCTTTTTATTTCGGACGAATTCTTTCTGCAAGATCTCATTCTTACAGATATCTCTCTTCGTTTCAATTCATCTACCAACTTTACATGGGTGAACCTGCCGTACTAATCCCCTCTCTCTCTCGCTCTCTTGCTGCCGGCCATTCTCTTTACACTGTAGGCACCTGGACCTCTTTGTACACTTTCTCACTTCGATCTCGATTCTCTCGTTGTTCTCCTTCCCGTTGTCTACTCGCCTATAAATACTGCCATGTTTCACACACAAGTTATCACTACAGTTGGTTATCTAACCTGCACGCTGCAATGATTTCAAGCTTCTCTCGCTCGTTCTACTTGCTTCTTGTAAGCCTCTTCATCATCGCTCAAGGTACGTTCATCGATGCTTCGTTT
>CAJNOJ010000160.1:111751-204380 GCA_905250025.1 Adineta ricciae | reverse complement strand
CCATGAACCATATCTAGGCAAGCGTAAACGATGCAGGATGTGAACGACGGAAGAAAGGCAGCAGTGTGCTTACTTATGATGTTGAACATCGTCTCCGTGCTAGTCACCTCACTTTTTGCCGCCACCACCGCCGCCTCCACCACCTCCTCCACCGCCACCGCCACCGCCGCCGCCACCCTGGCGTGCCCTGCAATCAACGCCATCATGAGATCTCTGCCAGCGCAGGTCTTCCAAAACACACTTACCAGGTGATGCCGATGAGGCCCATGACTGCAACACAAAGGAAAACATAAGCAAACGTCGAAAAGCAAACGAAGCATCGATGAACATACCTTGAGCGATGATGAAAAGGCTTACAAGAAGCAAGTAGAACGAGCGAGAGAAGCTTGAAATCATTGCAGCGTGCAGGTTAGATAACCAACTGTAGTGATAAGTTGTGTGTGAAACATGACAGTATTTATATGCGAGCACACAACGAGAGAATGGAGATCGAAGTCAGAAAGTGTACAAAGAGATCCAGGTGCCTACAGTGTAGAAGACAATGACCGGCAGCGAGAAAGGGAGAGAGAGAGAGGGAGATCAGTACGGCAAGTTCAGCCATGTAAAGTTGTTAGATGAATTGAAACGAAGAGAGATATCTGTAAGAGTGAGGTCTTACAGAAAGAATTCGTCCAAAATAACAAGGAAAGAAAAGAAAAGTGAAGAAAAGAAAAGAAGAATAGCGTGAAAGTACTTATCTTAGAATATATGTAGAACGTAAATGTAGATCATCCTTGTTACATGGTATCTGGACGCGTTTTGATTTATTCGAGAAGAATCTGTGATGATTTACAAAGCACTAGCAAATCGTTTTATGAACTTGTAGAATTGTTGTGAGAGATTATCTGACTATTCACTACTGATTATATTGTAGTAGCAAATTGAGAAAAATAATAGTTGTATTGCAACAGCTGTATCATGTGTTTAGATTTGGTCGGAGGATAGTGCTGGATGGCATGATACTGTGCTTGCTCTGAGAGATCGAGTGCACTTTAAGCAAAGAGGATTTGTTCGTGATAGTTGCATTGAAATAAAATGAAGGAAGGATATGGAAGTGCTGAATATGTTTAGTGATTGTTTTTTGGCAAGAGCTTATAGAAAAGTTCATAATTAGAAAGGCGTCTGGAATGAAATTCCGCATGAAAAGCATATAGGGTAGATTAATGTTCGAGATTTCTCTTTGTTTTCGTTCCTCGTTGTTCAGACATGTAGAAGTATCTTATTTGATAATACTTGTGATTATTGTCAGAAGATAGATCTATACTTTTCTCTTTCTTTGTTGTTCGAGGTCTATATAAAGGAATGAATTTTCCCGGGTCGTATCATAGTTCACAATTTATTTATCGTTGCCGCGCAAGATCGTTGTCGTACGTTTCTGATTTAATTCTTATACAGCAACTGGTTGGCATACAAGCACGTAGACTATTCGTCAACAGTTGCAGGTGATTGTGTGTAAAAGACAAAAATGTCGTCGTACATCCAAATAAGTTTCTTGTTAGCGATGATTTTAAACATCCATATTCGAGGTAGGGAAGCAGCTCGTGATATTGCATGAAAATCAAATATATACGATTTGTTTATTGGTAGATATGGTTGTCACTCAGCAAGTTATGTGAGTTCATAAACAGTTGTTTCTAGAAGATGATCGACTGTTGTGCATAAATATTCTAGAGGCGTAACTGGAACCGGTGGTGCTGGCGTGTTCAATGGTGGCACTGGTGGCATTGGTGGCTTCGGAGTCTTCAATGGCGGTGCTGGTATGTCAGGCTTTCAAGATGATGGCGGTGGTATCGGCGGCCATGGCGGTGCTGGTATGACTGGCTCTCAAGGTGGTGGCGGTGGTATCGGCGGCAATGGCGGTGCTGATATGACTGGCTCTCAAGGTGGTGGCGGTAGTATCGGCGGTCATGGCGGTGCTGGTATGGCTGGCTCTCAAGGTGGTGGCGGTGGTATCGGCGGTCATGGCGGTGCTGGTATGGCTGGCTCTCAAGGTGGTGGCGGCGGTATCGGCGGTACTGGTATGCCGGGTCTCCCTGGTGGTTCAGGAAATGGTGGTGGCGGCGGCGGTGGCGGTGGCGGCGGCGGTGGCGGTGGCGGTGGCGGTGGTGGTGGTGGAGGCGGTGGTGGAGGCGGCCGTTAGAAGTCATTTCGCTTCGGGATGAACGATATTTCAAACGACTGGTAAGTCCTAACGCTATTTAAGTGTCAATTTATTGCTAATTTCAATTCTTGCTTATTCTGGATAGAAACTATTTCTTTGTTTTTTAAGACCTCATCGTCATCATCATCCATACCATTCACGCAGTCAAATCAAGAAATGCGTCGTACTCCCTCCGTACACAAATGTTTCGTTTCTTAAATTTTTCAAAACGCTTGTTACTTTTACTCATTCTTTTTCACATTCTGTTCAATAAATGATTAATAACAAATTTCAATCACTCTTCAGTAATTCGTGGGAACATTCCCATTCTATTGTGCTTTTATCTTATCAGTTCGTTCATTTTTACCATAGTTTCCGATTGCTTTGCTTTATTACGACACCGTTCTCAATTGGCTATTATCTGGCCGGTTGGTATAGATGTCGCCAGCATGACTTAAATATTTAGTATAATTTTGATTCAGTATTAAAAGAATAGTTCTAGGAAACTTCCCGAAAATCTTTTTCGAAAATTCTTTTCTGTCATAGTAACCTAAACTCGATTGGCTGTTCTTAATCAACACAATGATCAAATGACTCACTTATCTAACGATTCTCTTCTCAGTCCCATCCCATCCTCCTCACACCTCCTCTTGAAAAACAACAAAAGTAACTTTTGTTTTCGTATCATTGTTTCGTTTTTTCAGTTTTTATTATTTATAGCAACTTTCCAATTGAATAGTTTCCTTCAACAGTTTACAGTACGGAATACGAAAAAACGCAATATCAACTGATCAGATGTTTTTCGAAGGTTAAACTCGTCGCCTTTATGTTGATTTTTCTTTCTAGATGTCCATGTAAAATTCATTTTCTGAAAAAGCAAAAGTTCTCATACGTTTCATGAAATAAAATGGTTGTCGGAGCACCATCACCGGTGACTATTGACGAAGAAGCAGATATACATTTGTGTGAAGTCTCCAGCAGTATTCCAATCGAACCACGTCCTGAATCACTCTGTAGTACACTATCACCGTTACAGTCGTTTCCCATTGCGTGTAATGAGTTATCTATTGACAATACAACAAAATCTATAATCGATTTGAATGAATTACCATTCGACTTCCTAGCTGGTGAAGAATACATTGAGCACGGAACAGATGTATCCGACGGAATTGTTTACTTGACGACTTATCGTCTATTTATATTCGCAAATCAATCATGTTGTTCATTTATTAACTGTCCGATACGGTTGATTGATATTATCGAAACAAAAGACAACTATTTATTCATCCAATGCAAAGACATGCGTTCATTTCGTTTAACTTTCTTTACCACAGAGAAATGCTGCTATTGGTTAAGAAAGTTAACTGAGTCGATTACAATTCCGACTTGTTTCGAAAGTTTATTTGCAATTAAATTTGCTTTGTCAGTACCAAACCAAGAACATTCGTTACGTGATCGTTTCAACGATGAATTAATTCGTTTACAACTCGATACATATCCGTGGCGATTGACAGAAATCAATCGACAATATAAATTATGCACTAGTTATCCAGAACTTTGTGTTGTTCCATCGTCAATATCTGATGAAGAAATAGGTGAAGTGGCGAAGTTTCGCTCCTACCGAAGATTTCCAACGATTGTTTGGAGGCATTCGAACGGAGCTGTTATTGCTCGTACAAGTCAACCTGAGGTCGGATGGCTGTTCTGGCGTTCGAAAGAAGACGAAAAAATGATTCAGGCTATCATAACTGCGTGTCATATCGGCACAGTTGATTCTATTCCTCGTAAGTACGATTACCAGTAATAAAACATATACGAAAAATATATCATCTCGTCTAGGTGAAAGTAGTTCCAATCGTTTGTTAATTCTCGATGCACGAAGTTATGCTGCAGCGATTGCCAATCGTGCGAAAGGTGGTGGCTTCGAATATCCGCCCTATTATACTGATTGTGATGTACAATTTATGAATCTACCAAATATTCATGCGATCCGAAAAAGTGCGCAGATGTTACGTGTGGCGATTGCAAATGCCGCACAAGGCGAGAATTGGCTCTCACAGTTAGAATCAACGAGATGGCTGCACAATCTATCAGCATTGATCAGTGTTGCATCTTTTGTAGTAGCCAATGTTGATAAAAACAGTCGACCTGTCCTTGTTCATTGTTCAGATGGTTGGGATCGAACACCGCAAATAACAACATTAGCTGAGATTATGCTCGACTCGTACTATCGAACAATAGAAGGCTTTCAAATCTTGATACAACGCGAATGGATCGCATTTGGACACAAGTTTGGTGATCGATGTGGTCATGGCGTGGGAGCGAACGATCCAAATGAACGAAGTCCTGTATTCCTTCAATGGTTAGATTGTATCTATCAGTTATTTGTCCAGAACCCCATTGCATTTGAATTCAATGAAATGTTTCTCGTAAGATAAACTTTCGAACAAAAATAAATCTCTAGACATGATATTTTTTAGCTCAAATTGGCAACGCATACATATACTTGTTTACATGGAACATTTTTATGTAATTCGGACTCGGAACGAACAGCAGCTAAACTCGAAACACGAACATTGAGTGTGTGGAGTTTATTGAATATTAAATCCACACAATTTATTAATCACTTATTTGATGAAACACGGAAAGAGGTAAGATTATTGATTGTCATTGACGTGAATATGCGTACATATTTGTTTTTCAAGGTTTTGTATCCTTCCTCTTCCGTTCGTGATTTACGTATATGGTCAAATTTATACCTACGTGATACACGTTTTACTCCTGCCGGCTCATCCGAGCATCCATCATCTTCATCGTCCTTAGTACCTGGCCATCTACATTCATACGAAGATCTTTCATCATCGTTAACTACCGGTCTACAACGGTCGACATCCGATCCAAGTTTAAGTGGCTCAGTAAGTCTGGAATCCTCGTCAATCACAATTCGTACCGGTAATACCAATAATAACAATACAATATCAACAACGCCGAATCAAGCAACCCGTTTACAAAATTCGACATCTACAAATAGTTTATTTGGACCTCCACATCACCTTGGTACGCACAACGACAGTAATCACAATATGACAAACAATCCCGTCAATGGTCTATCAACTCCTTCAACACCAAATGCGAATCATATCACTCCGCCTTCGACTGTGACTCTAGCTAATACGAACGATCATGATAGTCCAGATAGTCAAACGAAACGGCAAAGCTTTGCTACAGATGATTCCGCACCAGATATAACTCAATTAGCATTATCGTTTCAACGTTTTCCATTGAATGTTAGTAGTGTTGATAATATTTTACGAACAATGTCACATCCACGAAAACACACAAATTCCACCTCAAGTACCGGTTCAGGTCTGTCTGAAGCATGGTCATTGACAAAGATCAATTCACACGATCCCAATCAACCTCATCGAACGACTCCAACAGGTCAATCCTCAACATCGAACAAAACAATGAAATCAGTTCGAAAACGTATCGATGTTGACGGTCTCACAAAGATTCCCGATCAAGTTACATCCAGAATGTTAGAAAAAGAACGAGCTTATGTCCAACAAATCGAACATCTCCATGAACATATGCGGCGAATGCAAAAATTCGTTCACACTCTAATCAAACTTAACAATAACACCGCCAACAATAATAATCATGTTTGTATTCTTTATATACTTCACAATCATTGAATTTCATTTCGATTTTCTCTCGAATAGAATACATCGCCACATATGGATGCAGCATCCCATAGTAATATGAATAGTGTTGAAACATCCTCATGCGCATCATGGCAAAAGATTGATAATACCGAAGGAGCTGTAACGCGCTGGATGCCCGATTTTAACGTTCACACGTGTCACTCATGTCATTCGAAATTCCAACAATGGCCTCTTTCACGAAAACATCATTGCCGAAGTATGTTTTGTTTGATTTTTCACACGACATTCATGTCAATGCACTTTTTGCCTTTAGAATGTGGCAACGTGTTCTGTAATAGTTGTGCTAATCATTATAAACTAATTCCCTCATTAAGTTCTCGTCCTGTACGGGTCTGTCGCGATTGTTATCCAACTATCGATGATAACAATAATAATACGGCCACGATTGAACTCTCACCGTCGAATAAAAGTGCGACGCCCATGTCCATTCAAAATGGCTGTCGACAGTCCAATGGGACGCCTAACGGATCATTCAATTCATCAGGAGGACAAAAAGTCAAAGGATAGACTGATTTTTGTTCGTATGTGTGCTAATTTATTTTCTAAAAACTCCATTTTTGCCCGCGTGACGTTTCTTTTTCATTGCTGTCAATCGTCTCTTTCTCTCTCTCCCTCTCTCGCCTTTTTTTTCTATATTTCTTTATATCCAAATATCTACTTATCTATATAACACGCACACAAACAGACATACTATTTTGTCCTTTCCAGAACAAGAAAACCATGTTTTCCAGGCTAGATCTATACGATAGTTGTTCATCATCTCCATGAGTTCAGTTTTCTTTACTTGAATAATTAGATTCAATTATCATCATGTTTGACATGTTGATATTGATGAACGTTATTTATTTTTATTTTTTGGACTTGTCGTCTTCGTCTATGTATATACGGACTTATCAAATACACTCCTGGGGACATTCCTCCTTCTTTTTCTTTCTGTGATGATGATAATGATGAGAGCAACAGCAAGCTCTCGTTTCGTTTACACATTATATCTATTCTATGTGTCTACACATATTTTACTATTCTTGTACAAATTTTTGTTTACATAAATATATATACTCTTCATTTTTGGTCTTTTTTTTTAAATCCTTACATTTCCTGTTCGATCTATTTTTTTTCTCTATTCGTTGTCATAGATATACGTATGTGTTTTTACCTCCTCGTTTGTTACTCCTGATCATGTACTTTCTTTTTTGCATGTTATTTACAACAGAAAAACCCAGAAAGAAAGAGAGGAAGAGAGAGAGCGAGACAAAATAGCACAGACAACAAATGGATAGACGTTTGTGTGATCATTACTTTTGAATAAATCGATGAAAAAAGAACAAGAAAACGCGCTTGAACACTTCTCATATCTACGAAAAGAAAATTTGTGTTTTGTCATTGCAATGGTTTGATTGATATTAGAGCGATGAATGCAGTCTTAGATATTTCAGCTACTGATTACGAATTAGCGACAATTTCCGTAGATGCCTTTGATCAACTTAATATCATTCGCAATGATCATCGACTTCGAGTGTTGACTCTTTCATCAATTTTAAATAATAACCAGCCACTTTCTCACCTACTGTCTGTACAAGTCAATGAATTGAACATCCGTTTAAATGACTCGCAAAATAAAATCAAGCATTTAATTTTTCGGCAAAAGCATTTCCAACCGGACAATCTGCAACACATAAATCAACTCAATCACATGAAATTTCAACTAACGAATCAACTCATGGAAGAAAAAGTTCGTTCAAAAATTGCCCTTCGGTATTGCAACGATTGGAAGACGAACCATATTCTCCAATGGATACAAATGTTGTTACACATTGAACGAACCTATACGAGAACAATCCATCAATACGAAATAGTTCTTCAACACACAGAACTTGCTCATCAAGAGACAATCAAGACCTTGATAAAGCAAAATAACGAATTAAAATTGAACAGTCAGAAGTGGTATGACTACTATCAGAATGAAACTTATCGATTTGAAAGAGAACTGAATCAGTTTCGACATGAGTTTCATCAACTACAACGGCAACGACAGGATATGTATGATGAATACGAACGCATGAAGATTATCGTCGACGAATATCATCAAATGAAGCTCGATGCAAAGATTTTATTCGAACTACAAAAGCAAAAAGAAGAAGCCATCAGACGGATTCAAGCTTGGTGGAGAGGAACAATCGTTCGACATTTAAGATCTAAACGAAAAAAGAAAAGATAATTTCGAAATTCTCCAGTCTAAGATTACTGTTCGTCACGCGGTGCCATAGAAGACCTTGAGAGCGATCTGAAATGAATTAAGTCAATCCATCATTCCTTCATATATCAAAGAACACTCGGAACATTTTGCTGATTTTGTTTTTACAGGTGTGTGTGTGTTGATATTACATGGACACATAGTGATCCATCATTGATCTTGAGTGATATTTGATAAGTTAAAAACGTTCCATTTTATCTCGAAAGGGATCTTGTCAATGTACGTCAATAACGCTTTTTTCCTTTCTCATGAATTGATTACTTTACCAAACAAGAACATGTTCACCATGCTTTACTGAACGTTATTCTTAATAATTAAATCATAGCGAAAGTATTGGACTTCCTACTTCACGATATTGTCATTTTCTTTAAGTGCAGTAGGAAGACATTAGCTCTCAAGATTTTTTTTTCATACCACCACACACTGAATACTCATGTAACATTGTCGTCAAGAGGATCTAATCATCGCTGGCTCATGGTCAATATTTAAGAATCATCTAGTTGTAATGAATTATGTAGTACGTATGGAACAAAGACGATCTTTTTGTATAATTAATCGATTATGTAGAACCGGAAACACGCATTCTTTGTTGATTCTAGTTTTCTTTCTGGTGCAAATAGGAACTACTTATTTCGACAGATTTAATGAAAGAGCCGTTTATTGTTTTGATATTTATTCTGCATTATTAAGTACTTCGCCGAATAGAAAAATTAATCAATGATGGAACATTCTCCTATGATAACCGGTTCATATATCAAACTTGAATGAAAAACAAATCAGTTCCGAACGAACTTTCATCTATCATTGGAATATGTTGATCGTTCGAGTCGGTAGTTAATGTGAATTACTCAGCATATGACAAGATGATTGATAGATCAATGTCAGATTTAACATCCGGTCACTGTCCAAAGATCAGCTAGAGTGAAAAGATTGAGATTTTATCATGGATAATGCATTATCTTAAGACAATAATATACGTGATACAGAAACATATGACACTGTATGACAAGAGCCAGAGTATTCTCTCAGTTTCACTTTATTGCCAAGTTTTTTTTTCTGTCTATATTGACGTAAGCAGAAGAAAAGGAGCGCACGAGAGGGAGAGAGAGAGAGAAAGCGAGAAAGGCAGAACACCATCGGCAAACATAGAGTAAAGAACAAAGCAAGTAAAAGTGTCAGGTTTCCTTACTTTCTAACAATATAATTGTCCGTAACTGTCACAAAGTGTTTTCATACGATATCGGTAAGAAGATTTGGAATGGGAGAGGTTAGGAAAGCAAAATTGCAGAAGATTTTCAATAGAGCATTCATAGACTGATTGAATGATCTGAAATCGAACAATAGATGAATGATAGCGTATGGAAAAATGAAAGGAATATTTGTGACACAATGCTTCGATAATGATCGATGGTTGTTTCTTAATGACACGGGTGTTCGTTTGAACAGGATCTCACGTTTAAATAGACATGTGACATGAATATTCATATAAATTGATCGATGTTTCAGTTCTTCAAATGAAAATTTGTTCAGTAAAAGGTAGAAAAGGAAAGACTTCGATCGTCGTATTTGTGAAGAGTAGAGCAGCTTTTGATATTAGTTGTCTTTGTCTACTTAGCCATTCATTCGTGCAATCTATATAATGAACTTCAGCTAACAGGATGAAAATCTGTTGTCGACAAAGCATTTTTCGGTTTTTATTTTTACCACTTTAGATTTCTTTTTTTCTCTAATTGATTTTCCATCTAATCTTGCAGATTATTAACCAGATTTAATTCGATCATATTCGATTATGTTTATTCTTGGCTATTAAGCAATTCTTTTCCACGTAAGTTATGTCGAATCAAAACCTAAACAGATGTCGATCATTTTCGTTTATTTATTCCTGGATAAGCGATAATACTTAAGATAAACCTATTGTACAGATGCGTTTGTCTGTCCCGGTCGGCGTATATGCGCAATGGTATTTTTTCCTCATTAAAATGCCATTATATCCCCATATAGAATACACTGAATGGATATGAAACGGTCTTGACGTTGTTGTTGTTGTTACTGTCATGCGTTTCGAACTTTCCAAGAGATAGAAAGAGATTGGTTAAGAGTTCTCGACACATTGGAAAAGATAAGAACTGTTATAGAAACAACACTAGAAGTGCTAATAAGTGACTTGCCTCTTTTTTTGCTCTTTCTCTTATCGTTGCCATTCAACAGTCAGTGGAAGTTAGTTTCGATAGAACCGGATTAGATGAATATTCGGAGAAAAGAACAAATCCAATGTATGTATGTCATAGTTCTTTGATTGTTCTCTCATCTTCAATCATCACACTAGTAACAAGAGAATTGATCACTCTAATTCAACATTGACATAGACATATGAATGAAAATCTCATCTGCTTAAATATTATGTAAGAAGCAAATGAACAAACAGCAGAATTTCTATTTATGAAAGCTACTCGTTCAAGTTTCTATTAACCTTTGAACGAATCGAATTGTGAGAAATGTGATGGTTTTACATAATCCAATTTCGATCGTATCTCATGTTTGCTATCGATTGTTGAAGAAAAGACTTCTGATAACATGATTGTACAAGCGTATGATCGCATTATACGCTAATTGGTTCGTTTAAAGAAGAAATATTCCGGTGTAGATCAGTACATTAGTTTTGAATGAAGGACCTAATATTCTTTTAATCAGAACAACAAATGATTATTCTTTGCCACCTTTGATCAGTCCAGCTAACAAATCAACATGCGATTGTAATCTCTTGAGATGCTCACTCTTTTTTAGTTTTACATTATTAATTTCAACTCTGTTTTTCTGAATCAAATTGATTATTTATTTTCTTTTATGCATGTCAAGGATGATCTCGGTTAGACAATGTTTATTCATTCAGTGAGACAAGCATTTGCTCTGTGTGTGTGTGTGTACATGTATAAATGATACAGTGATAATGGTATCATTTATATTGAATAAAGACAATCGCCGTCGTTGTTGTTTCTCGATTTTTTCCTTCTATCTCTTTTTTTTTCTTCTTCTCGCGTTCAATCTTTTCCTCTTTGGAGAAGATAAAATATCGAACGACGATTGCCGGTCGATGTTACTAATTCTCATTGAGTTTATTTGTCGCAATATTTCCATCGAATACGGGAGTATAGAGAAATCTGTTCCTTCTATTTGTCTTCAATGTAGATATATATATATAGATAAATACACACACATGTTTTGTATGTGTGCGTCGACAACTTGTCATATTATTTATTGATGACATAATTGAAACGTAGAATAGTGAAAACGACTAAGAAAGTCGAGATCGATGAAATAACTTGTCAATCAAAGAGAAACCATGGAACTTAATCGAAGTAAATCAAATCAATTAAAATCGACTCATCAACCGCATCAAAGACATTCAATTGCAGAAGGAATGGCACGAACAGGTAGTACTTACACTCATCTTCAATTAACATCGAATTATCTGCATAAAAATCGATATTTATGTCTATATATAACAATCACTTTCATGTTCAGATCTTATTAACAGATACTTCACTATCGACTTTAACCCTACTCATAGAAGATTAAAGTAGACACGGCTATAATATTGTTAGACTACGTGCATATGTTAGCTATGTGTGTTGTTCTGTGAGTTTCCTGTGAATGTGATATTTTTCTATAGGATCATCTCACAAATTCAGTTGATCGTTAACTAACAGTTCACATTTGTCATCATCTTTCAATTCGTTTTCTTGACAAGGAGATGAGTCGCTCGCAAGTTCTCATTAGCATGAGTGATTTGATCGCATCAGATTGAATTTGTTCTAATTGATTCTTACGTAAAATGCGTTTTTCCCTATACTTAACAGTCTAATTGATTTATTGGCGTTCGTTTCTTGTTTCGTCAATGAAAACTGACATGAATTTTTCCTTTTCTTACTTATGCGATTTCAGTTCTCTATGACGTGTCAAAGAAATTCAATCAGAAGAGATAGAACGGAAAGTATCGTCGGCTGATAGTTTTCTTTTTTTTTAAGTTTATTGTTTACATACGCACTCCTCGTCTGTCAAAATAAATCAAACACTGAAAGATGAAAAATTACAAGAAAATTTGTCGTCTAGTGAGTCCTTGATAACGCTCGGGCAGTAAAAACAGACAAACTAAATAAATGTCGGTTTTTCTTTTTTTCTCTTCGTCTTCTGTTTTCCATTCATTATGGGATATTAAATAGCATAACATCTATTAGAACAAATATTCATTCGAAAAGCACGGTAAGTCGATGATGTTGGTCAAAACACGAAAAACTGACTGCGGGTGAGATCATCGGAACTGAATCAAGGCAAATTTATCTCACACGATACTCTTCACAGATCTGATTAGGAATATCGAACAGACTTGTAATTACTCTCCCGTTAAGTATATCGCTTACCATGAATTTCTAATGAAAAAACATCTTCTATTTTCCTAGTTATATCATAGATTGATTTGATAAGAAAAGGTTGATGTATATATTAGCCAGAACTGGAAAACAAACGTTACCATTATTATGTAGCTTCGGATGATGTCATATCAATAACAGAATGTATACAAATGCCGAGAAGAAAAAATAGAAAAAGAAAAAGAACAAGAATAGTCGCCATATTTTCGATTCGTTATTATTACTATGCCTTGACGCTTTGTTTTTGCATTGCAATTGCTGAATACTAATCTGTCGTACTTTTTATTATGTGTTTCTAGCACCAACGTGTGCTGCTGTTGTCCAAGCAATAGGTTTTGTTCGTGAGAACGAGTCGACTAATCGTATATCGACAGTATTACAGCAAACAATGTCGGAGCAAGGAAGTAAAAGAATGGATTCGAGTGTATCGAGAGAAAATGCTTCGTTGGGATCAAGTGAACGTCCACAAGGTTTCGCACGACGTGGCGCTCTAAGACAAAAGAATGTTATTATCGTTAAAAATCATCAATTTATTCCAAGATTTTTCAAAACACCAACGTTTTGTTCACACTGTCGGGATTTCATCTGGTAAACAGATTTCTTCGTGTATTGATCAGTTGAAAGATCACTTTTTCTTTCAGGGGTTTTGGTAAACAAGGACTGCAATGTCAAAGTAAGTTTTTTTTCAGATTATCAACCGGCAAGAGCTATGTTTATCAGATAAAATAGGAGTCTTTTAGTCTGTGACAGATGGTAAATTGGAGATTACAATCAACCGAACAGATGCTTCATCTATATGTAGGATTCTAGACTTACAACTCTATGTTGTATGCAATAATTTAGCTGTTAAAAGTTTTGATCATTGAAAGTTAATGAAAAGGTCATTGCCTTGATCAATGCTAGCATAGGAAAGAATCTATACATCAGACGATATCAAATTAGTGTAAATGCTAACATATCGATTGTTCTCTTTTAGTTTGTTCACTTGTTGTTCACAAACGTTGTCATGAATTTATCAGTTTTGCTTGTCCTGGTGTTGATAGAGGAGCTGATTCTGATGTAAGGTTGATCCTTGTAATCAACAACTTATTCGAAAGATGAATTGTCTAGGCACCACGAAATGTTCATAAATTTCAAACACATACGTACACTTCGCCGACATTCTGTGATCACTGTGGTTCTCTCCTGTACGGTCTCATACATCAAGGTTTGAAATGTCAATGTTGTGATATGAATGTTCACAAAAATTGTCGAACATTTGTGCCGGAATTGTGTGGTCTCGATCATACCGAACGTCGTGGACGAATACGCATCAGCGTCAAGTATGAATCGGAAAACAAATTACGGATTGAAATAGGTGAAGCAAAAAACTTAATTCCAATGGATCCAAATGGATTGAGCGATCCATATGTTAAAATCAAATTGATTCCCACGACACCGGGTGCTAGTGCAAGGCAATTTCAAACGAAATATAAAACAAAGGTCATACGTGGAACATTAAATCCACTTTGGAATGACAATTTTACGATGTAAGTTGTCCATAGTTTCAGAATGAGTACCGTCCGATGGAGATATTTTAGTGATCTAGTCGATGATGATAGAGATAAGCGATTGTTAATTGCTGTTTGGGATTGGGATCGAACGTCGAGAAATGACTTTATGGGTTCACTTTCATTCGGTGAGCATTCTTTCGTTTAAAGTTCAATAAGCTTTTCTTCTATGGGAATATAACAGGTGTTTCGGAATTAATGAAAGAATCAGTCGAAGGATGGTTCAAATTATTAAGTCAAGAAGAAGGTGATTTCTATGCAGTACCGGTATCTACGGAGGAAAATTTAATAAAAATGCGACAAACAATTCAAGTAAATCGCTTGTTTGAAAAGAAAGAGAATATTGAATTGATTTTCTTTTTTTTAGTCTCGTACATCATTACCACCTTTACCAACTGATAAAAGTCGATTAGCAGCAGCTGCTGGCGGCGAAATTTTGATTCGCTCGACATCTCATGTCAGTCCGATTAAAGAAACAGATTTTCATTTTATTAAAGTACTCGGCAAAGGTTCATTTGGTAAAGTAAGTCGAAAACAAGCCCTTTTCGAAACGAATGAAACGAATTTCTATACAACGGATTGTTTTAGGTTGTACTAGCTGAACGGAAAGGAACAACAGATGAATTATATGCAATAAAAATCCTGAAGAAGGACATGATCGTTCAAGATGATGATTTGGAATGTATCATGATTGAAAAACGTGTGTTATTATTACATGACAAACCTCAATTTCTAGTTCAGTTACATTCCTGTTTTCAATCAGAAGTAAAGCAAACAGAACGGAAGGTTTTTCCAAGATAATTTCTCGACTTTCACTAGGATCGGTTGTTCTTTGTCATGGAATTTGTTAATGGTGGTGATCTGATGTATCGAATACAACATGAAGGAAGATTTAAAGAGCCAGTGGCTTGGTAAATAATCTAGTTTGATGAAATTGACTGAGAAAAGTTCAACTTTTATTTTAGTTTTTACTCGGCTGAAATTGCAATTGGCCTTTTCTATTTACACAGCAGGGGAATCATTTACAGGTAAAGTTAATTAGACTATCAATCTGTGAACTTCTTTCATTTTGCTTTTGCTAGAGATCTTAAATTAGATAATGTTCTGCTCGATAGAGAAGGACACATAAAAATAGCTGAGTAAGTCCACAATCTTCGATCGATGCTATCTTATAGAATATTGCTTTAGTTTTGGAATGTGCAAAGATGGAATCATCAATGATGCGAAAACATCCACCTTTTGTGGAACACCAGGTTCGATAAAATCCTTTGCGAATACTTTTCCTAGATTTCTCGTTTAGACTACATTGCTCCTGAGATCGTGCTCTATCAAAAATACGGCAAAAGTGTCGATTGGTGGGCGTATGGTGTCTTACTTTACGAAATGTTAGCCGGACAACCACCATTTGATGGTGAGGATGAAGATGAACTTTTCAATGCGATTACCGATCGTAATGTATCGTATCCGAAATCAATGACATTCGAAGCTGTGAATATCTGCAAAAAGGTACACTATTTTCTGTTTAGACATGAACTGTATCTCTATAAGTTCGTTCTATTTATAGTTGATGGAGAAAAATCCTCAGAAACGTCTTGGTTGCCATGTAATAAACGGCGAACGTGAAATCAAAGAGCATACATTCTTTCGTCGCATTGATTGGCAAAAGATCGAAGCGCGTGAAGTTCAACCACCATTCAAACCTAAAATAGTACGTAGTATCCGACAATCCTCTCTCTCTATCGATGTATAAATATTAGTTTGAACCTTGAAAATATGTTTACTGATTATTGTCCAAGTCGAATGTTGTATCTTTGTCTTAATTTTTTTTAGAAAGATCCTCGTCAAGCGGAGAATTTTGATAAAAGCTTTACAAATAGTCCATTTAAGAAGACTGAATGTGATAAAGTTGTACTCGAATCCATTGATAGAGATACGTTTCAACATTTCTCCTGTTATAATCCTCACTTCGTCCGTGATCACTAAACTAAAGAGCATCAAAGACAAAAGGCAATCGATATACATAGAAATACATTGTCATATTTTTCTTCTTTGCTACTTGTGTGTATACGCATTTCCCCTGACCGGTTTATCTGAAGAATCTTCTATCAAAAAGCACAAAACTAAATGAGCAATTTTCAAACAAAAATCTTTTACTTTGTATCGCTGTCATTCGTTTCTTTTTCGTCGTTGTTGGTTTTCGTTTCTAGTGATTCAATATTTTGTATCTCACAGCTTTTCGTTCATGTTACAACGTGTCAATATCGACTTTTTGTGTTCATCTAGCTTATGTGTATCTGTGTATGTTCTCATGTTCTAATTCATTTGCTATCAATGATGTCGATGACATGTATTTTCAAAAGAAATTTTCTTGACATAAAATATTGAAAATAATCGATTCGAATTGTCTTGTGAAGATGAAATGCGACATTTGAAAAGTAGATGATATGTTGCTGTTTATTGTAGACATCGTATCACGACACTTTAAATTTTGACGGACATTTCACACTCGAACCATTACAATTTACACCTACTGACAAACAACTCATTATGACAATAGATCAAAGCGAATTCGATTCATTTTCATTTGTTAATCAAGCATTTTCAGCAACGCCCACATCTAAACATGTCACTTGATCTTAATTTGCAACATATTCTGGTAATATCAGAAGCAGAATCCATATTCAACATAGGTTTTTCGTTGTTCTAGAGTCTGATATCTGTTTGCCTTTAGCGATAAACTTCCTCTTGCTATTTATCCTGCTGTTATTTTTTTAAACCGATCTTCATTGTTAATCCTCTTCTTTATTCGCCATTAATCCTATTGATTTAAGATAATAAAAGTTTATTTATTGTTTTCTTCGCATTTCTACACAATTACTGGACCTGAATATGTAGGCATATCAGTTACACTTTGCTAAGTCAACACACTTGACGCACTTCAATGTTCTCAGCGAGAACGGAAATTCTTACGAGTCAGTTTCGAATCATTCAGACGCATAAATGCATAAAATTATTTATTATGTTCGAAGAAAAAGAAAATACATTGCACATTATTCGAGGTAACATCTACGAACGAAAAAAGTTAGTTCATAAGCTGAATACGAAGGTGATACAAGTAATTGCTTTTGATAAAATATATATTGAAAATAAATAGAAGGGAAAGAAAAATATGATGATGATGATGATACTGATGATACTGATCACATATATACTTAGGAATGGAACGAATTGCACGAAAAATAAAAAGGTGAAATACATGTACTGGTTTCTATTTTGTGCTCATTTCGATATAATCAAGATCGAGTTTAAAATAAACGTATGGATAATACTCTTGTTGAGAAGAAAATACACCGGGAATGTCAATTTGCTAAAACGAGGAAGTATGTTTTTGGGAATTTTGGAGAAAAACAAGTCGTTTACTTCATCTTGCCTTGATTGACCTGATTGATCGAGGTAGCCGAAAAGTTTGTCAAGTTCATCACGTAAGCGTTTTGGTGATTTCTTCAATGGATGAATAACCATGGCAGTGAAATTAACTGGCAAACCATATCTGAAAAGAAAAATATGGATGTTCCTTTGAGAATCAGTGCTCAAGTAACGAATCTACCGAAGGACCGATTCGACGAAGACTCGTAATGCTTTAATATGAATCCAAGCAGAGAAAATTTCTCCAAAATTGATCTTCAGCCAACGAACAAGGTTTGCATAGAGTTTTTGTCGTTCAGTTTCGAGTTCGTGAATCTTTTCTCGTTCATTCGCCACTGCTTTTTCATCGTACGTGAAATCTCGTACGGTAAATCTAAAACATTCTCAACAACACATATTTCTCACCTCACATGAGCATATCTACGTACTTATTCTCTCGGCATTTGTGTCGGAAGGTATCTTCAGTTTTTTGGAAGAGTGTAACAGAAAATAATGCATAATCTTGATCTTGTGTTATCAATTCTGTTGTACGTGGTACAATCATTGTACATAAGGATTCATATTTTGCATACCAATCATTCATTAAAGGCTTTGGTACGCAAACTAATAAAGTTTTTAAGTATTCACTGCCCAAGATGAAATGTTCTTTCTTCAAAACATCATTTAAACTTCGTGTCAATAAGCTTCCACTAAACAAAAGTACTGAGTTGGAGAACATTAGATTCCAGAACTCACCTTTGCTTCTTTTCCAACGAATCCAGTGTCTGTTTGACGTTGTTGTACGATTGACTACGAAGTTTCAGTTCGCTTTCAATATGTGTCGCTGCCTACAATACAACTGTTCTTTCGCAAAACATGCCTGCTCATCCGACATACTTTGGAGATGATTTCCGAAAGACTTCTCAATGGTAATTTGATTGGATATTTCGCATGGTCCCATTGAAAATCAGTGACATAATGTATTGGATTAACTAATGAAGTGAATTGATGAGTGTCAATAAAGAAAATCAAGTGAATCTTACCACCGTTTTGTCCCACGACAAGATTTTCAGCAAGCCGATTGCGATCATCTTCGAGTACATCATGAAAGAAGAATTGGGTTAACTTCTTAGTCACTCTAAACATTTTCTTATACAATGAGAACAGTTCCGACAGTTTGTTTACCCTTCGATGTAACCGTCAATGCGAGTCAGATCATCGGAAAGTGCCACAAGTGAATCCAATGTACCAACCTAGAAATTTCTCAATAAAAAGTGTTCATTTGAATCCGTCAATTCACCTTTAAATCAGGAATGTTGAACATAAAATTCTGTGATAACTGATCGCGGCCAGTTACACGGCAAACTTCATCATAGTTTTGTCGTGCTGATGACTTGCCTGGCACAGATATGATCCAATATTCGCTTGACATGATGCAAAGAGTAAAACTAGATCTATAACGAAGTTTTGTTCTATTTTGTAAATAATCGAAAACAAGTGACTAAACAACTAGAAGAACTCCATACTTATGATGATGATGGCGGTTTGATAATTCCCTTAGATCTCATTAGTTGAAAGTATCGACCAATGGGAATTTTTTCAAGACTTGCGAAAAAAAATTCGCACGGAAGAATAAAAAAAATGATTGAAACTTAAAAATATTTGAAGAAAATTTTCTTTCGTATCACTCAAACCACTAGACAATTGTACGTCAGATTATACACTCGCTAATCATTCACAACGGACTATTGACGAGAATTTTTCGTTCGATCCGTCTGCTTGACTCTCTCTCCCTCTCTCTCTCTCGTTTCACGAACACTTATCTTAGTTCAAATATTTTCTAGTTCAGACGCACGTATGCAAGTTCGATGTGTTCTTTTCGTCTGAGAGATAGCTGCACTGTTATACTGACATAGCATATTTCATCATAATGGTAATCGTTGTGAATTAATTCCAATCGATATCGAATATCGTTTTTCTTTGGTTATTTCGAACATCTTGAAATAAGAAAACATAAAGATATTTGATCTTTTCGTGTAATTCTTCTCTTCTTACAGCAAATAAGAATCTTAAACCGCTCGAATACATATATAATATATGTGTTGGTGATTCACCGATCGATCATGACTGGAATTGTCGTTTTCGATTGATTTTTCTCCTATGTATTGAGCCGTATAGGAAAAAGAAACTAATATTTTCATTTCAAAATACAAACAACAGATGTTTTTCTTGTCTCTATATACATATTCGAGCACGCGGACAGAATGTGTTCTTAAGAGTATGTCTTTGGCTTCTCTTCTTCATTCACTTTCCGTTTTCGTCTGCATTTCGTTTGCATCTATTTTAACCTTGATACTTGCGCATTTTCACTCAATTGATCAGCTGATGAGGTATGTTCTCCGTGAGAAATATCTGTACATTCCTTAATAAAGTTTATGTTAAATAAAATCCAACTCAATCAATTGGATTGAATGTCAAGGCTAGGAGAGAACTTACTGTATACGAGAGTAAAAGGTCATCGCTGTTCATGTTTAAGGTTAATTCTATTTGACTTGAAGTTACATTGGTGTCTTGTTCAAACGAAGATTAACTTTTCCTTTGTTCTACCGTAGGCGACATGACATTGTTTACTTGCGAGAATGTTTTTCATATACATACGAATGAACATGTTTATACAACACTTACTGTCTAAAACATTTGTCAAACGAAAACTTGTTTCTTACTTCTAGATCATTATGCTCAGTCATCTTCGCCGAGGACTTCATCCTGAGTTCGATAGGTATATTCCATTCGATAACTTTTTCTTTTCTATTGTATTATTTCTTTCTTTTTTTTTTGTTTTACAGAAATTCGATGCCTACACGTACAATGAAGCAGCACAAAGACCAGTGGAAATCATCAGGTACGGGATTTTGAAGTCTTCTCTTCTGAGTACCTTTTTCTATGTCCTTAATTCTTAATAGTAACCTCATTGGTAAGTTAACTATAATTTGTTCTTTTGTTTTTTATGTTTCACATGTACTTTTCTGAGGACATATAGACTTTTTTCATTTATTGATTGTATGATTAGTGTTTGCTCGTATTGCTTGCTATTTTGCTTTTGATTTAGCGATAAACAATACCACTCGCCCACATAGATATGTTGAGTTTCCGTCATCTATGTGTGAAGAATAGAGCATGACAAGTAGAAGAGCAAGAAGATATCTATTCTTCCGTTTTGATTTTCGCTCTTTTTTCGCTTCTATCTTAAATTATTTGACCGATACGTAGGAAGGAATGTAGTTCCTTTTGCATCACTCGACGTTCTTTTATTTGGACAAAATTTTGTCAAGTTTTTTTTCTCTTCGTTTACTTCTCTTTCTCTCTCTCTCTTTCTTCCATTTTATTTCTTTTTCCTTCTTCAAATTCGCTAAACTGATCGGCGTCGTCTGTCTCTTCAAGAGGAAGGGGCACTCTACTAGTTATAAACAGTACAATTATTACTTTTCGTTTTTTCTATCCGTCAAACATACACACGCATAAGCAGAGATATAGAGAAGAAAAGAAAATTCAAGAGAGTGATAAAAGAGAAGAAAAAAAAACCGAAGGAATCAAGAGTTCGACCAACGACGTACGTCGATTATCAACATCCGTCTCTTTTTCTCTCTACCTTATTGAATCAATCAGTATTGAACTCCGATTATTTATTCGATAAGAAGAAAAACACACACACACATAGTAAGCGAAGTAAAAAAATCGACTTAAAATGACATATTTTCAAAATCCATCCATATCGCATGCCGGTCCACCTGTCAACTATTCTTTACCGCGTTATCGCTTCACTGAACAGTACCATGGTACGTGTATTTTAGTCGAATGTTTGCCGTAGAGGAAGAAAAAGCATATTTTTCGATTTTACCGCTAACTCATTGAAAATAACCGAGTTTTTCGTTTAGATCACGTGAATTCACCTTTTCTGACAAACAATCTATTGACTGAGACTCAATCGTCACGTTCACACTCGAATGGACACAATCCGGATTTGTCACGAGCACTTCGTGTTGATGCTTCTTTGTTAGCAATTGTTCGAATTGACGACAAACGAAGTACGTGGATTGGGTTCAATTGCGTTCAGTCATCAGAGATCGTTTTTTTCCGTATTTAGATGCTTTCTATTCGGCAGAAGTGACTAGTAAATTACGTCAAAAGGAACAAACTCAAAGTTTTATCAACAAGCCATGCTCGTTGTACGTTACCGATCGGTCATTGGTTATTTTCGATCGCGGAACACAAGTAAACTCGATTGATCACGTTCGAAACATCTATTTGGTTTTCGTAATCTAGATCATCGCTGAAACAATTCCACTTGAAAATGTCGATCCAACATGTGTACATGCTGATGTACCTGATACCTTGAATGATATCTTTATGTATCGTCTAGTTGATCGACATTTAACATCAACAACAAGTCACGCTAGTAGTTCAACTAGTACCGATGGCTCTCCTGTTGTTGTATTTAAATGTTCAAATAATGAAGCACGAGTACTTGTTGATAGTATTCGAACCGCTACTGGTAAACCATTGAAACATTCCAAAAGGTAAATTCCCAATTCAAAACCCATTGACACGTAGCTGATGTCACCTTCAGCAACGAATGACTCTTTTTTTCATTGATTGATTGATTTAGTGCTACAATGGAAACACGTGGTACATTTGATCAGCATGTTACCGATAGATATTACGGTAATCATGGACCTGGTTTAATGCAACATCTGATCACAGAATCAACACATTTGAATAGTAATAATGAGCATTTCGAGTGTTTATTTTACGCTTGTTACTTTTTCAATAGATCCAACGTACATGCATGGCAGTCAACAGATTCGAACAGTCACTCAACAAACGACTTTAGCTGCCACGGATTATTATAAACATTTAACGGAAGAATTGAACAAATGTTTTGATGATATTGAATTATTTGTACGTTATCTTGAAGCAGTTATGGAATATACCAAAGAATTGGAACGTGACTATCGACGAAAAGAAAAGAAACCCACGAGTACGAATCCCTCTTTCTTCCTTTAATCATGTTTCATTCGTTTTTCCATTTGTTATCTAGCTGGTCTCAAACAAATGGTAGAAAAACTGCCAGATGATCGTTATTTTATCGATATTTTACAAAAATTCAAGCATTCGTTTAATCTATTAGGCGAACTCAAACACATTATTCATAATCCGAATGCACCCGAATTAGTCCATTATCTATTATCACCATTACAATTCATTCTGTATACATTACGTTCAAAACACGCCAATCATTCACAGATAACACAAGACATTTGGATACCAGCATTGACAAGAGAAGCAAAAGAACTATTGTTGAATTGCTTAACATCAAAAGAACATGAAATTTTACGTAATCTTGGTCCAGCATGGGTTCGAGCAGCGTACGTAGCCGAATTTCCGTCGAAAATATTCACTTCCTATATTTACTTTTGTAGAGATGAAACAACGCCGAAGTTTTCTGACTATCGACCAATATTCTATGAAGGTCGAGCTGCCTGGATACAGGATGTACCTATTGGACAATCTCAGCCACAGCTAATCTCATCTACACGCACAACTGAGCGTACGACAACTACTCATCCATTCACACAATTCGATGAAAAACAACAATCCGTTTGGACGACGGCCAGTCGCGTATGGAGAAAAAGATCTTGAAAATTTCAATCGTTTTCTTTTGTGTGATTTAGCAAACAACCACGAACAATAACGGTTTAATAACTAATTACAACACAACATTTGTTCGTCAACCATCACCAACGCCTGTGACACATTTTGATGCTTCAACTATCAACCATTCAC
This sequence comes from Adineta ricciae, assembly GCA_905250025.1. NCBI lineage: Eukaryota > Metazoa > Rotifera > Eurotatoria > Adinetida > Adinetidae > Adineta > Adineta ricciae. Next base: position 180,996 of record CAJNOJ010000160.1, on the reverse strand, counting down.
CTAAAAAGGGCGTGTTAGATAATTATAACAGTAATATGCAAAATGAACATGCATGGGCTATTGACCGGAAACGTGCTGGAGCCAAGTAAGAGTGAATGAAGTAACAAGTGAGAAAGAATTTACCTCTTTGTTTGTGTTCGATAGAATATGTGCAGTTAAAATTGATCGTAACGGTCAGAACTCGAAAGAATTGACTGTTCATCGTGGTGAATTGATTGAAATTGAAGACAGTTCGAAGAAATGGTGGCGAGCGAAGAATTTTCTTGGTAAAGTTGGTCATGTACCAAATAATATTGTCGAAGAAGTTGAAATTGAACTACGACCAATAGTATAATCATTTTAGTCCAGTTTGGTCGGCAAATTTTTTTTTCCTAATTCATGTACATCATTTTTTTTTCCTATTTCATCGATATGTTTATTTTAATGAATTTTCATTCTAATAGAAAACGCAATTATAGATATTGAGAAACAGACAAAAATCGAAAAAAAAATACATATAGACAACAAAAAATAATTTGTCTGAGAATAGATAAGGCTTACAAAGTAATAAAATAGCGAGAGTATAAAGTATTAAAACAATTTATCTTGTTTCCTTGTCAATGGTTAACGACAAATTCGTTCAATCATAACTTGATATATGCCGAGATCGATACTATTGACGTCGCCGTTTAATCTATGATGTCATCCTTCACTGAAAATGATAGATTTCACATGGAAATTTTTCTTGAACGATGACCCACGAGGTATCGCAAGTAAAGTTGGCAACACAACTTTTAAAGGATGATGCGCAAATGATTTCGTTCATCTAATATTCGCATACTCAACCTTTATCTGTACTAAAGATGAATGTGTAAATATCAATAAGAATAAATTAAGAAAGTGGAATTCTCTATGAAGACAAATTTAGATATCCTTTTTTTTTCTTTGATCTGGTCACTTTAAATATGCAAAATAGTATTTCGTTTTTCTTTTCAACTGATTTCTTTGCATTGATCAAATATCTATACTGTCATCTATGACAATCATTTATTTGCACATTAGGGATCCTGAACAGTTGGAATTTGTTTTTTCACATAACGTACGATGAATAGGATCGAACGCACAAAGAATAAAATGCAGCAAATAATGAGAAGAGCGATTGCGAATGTTTTGTTCCGATGAGAAACATCGGATCGTTGAGCATTTTTTGAGATTATCCCTGTCAGAGCGAATATGAGAACAAACCACGGAAGGAATGTATATGCCATTGACGAATAGAAGATGATATTTTCACAAATATAATAGACGAAAATTGCAATTAGCACGAGACTAAGAGCAGCTGTTGACGCATCTGTAACTGATGATGCGTTCTTGTTATAGATTTGCGAAATCCATACCGTCAAATTCAATAGTGTTGCTAGATAAAGCCATGTTCCATAGATAGCCAAACCATTATGAACAAATATACGCACAAACCAAATATCTAACGTTCTTTTATTCAAAACGAAATGTTTTTTCTTTATAGAAAATACATTTGTCCTTACCGATTAGAATTGACGTAAGTTTGTCGATTTCTTTCCAGAAGAATATGAGTAATAGCCATTGGTACAATGATAGTGATAAACATCGAAAGAAGAATAAAGAATGACCACTAGAACAAAGTCAAATCCATGATATAAGTTTGATTCGATACAAATACTCACTCCAAAATATCCTCGATCCCATACGACAAGCCATATAATATTCAAAGTCATATTAATTATATAAATGATGAAAACAGTGAAATGCAGTGTATTTGGATGAATATACAGATAATTAATATTTGATTTTCTTGGAATTCGACTTATAGCATAGATTAACCATGCTGCTTGCCAGAAATAAATTATACCCCAAATACTAAATGTCCAACCTGAGAGATAAAAATGCATTCATAAGTTGGATTTTTCTCGAGACTTAGTAACACATACCAGCAGGTGTAAATTCTGTTGGATTTTCATCACTCACTCTTCCAGTTTGCCGTGTGAACACTCCTAAATACAAACGAACGGTTCGAAGATTGCGCGATGATTTTAAACACTATGGTTATTACCATTCGGACCACGACTGGCTAACCCATTGAAGATACAAGTAAGAATAAAACTCAAAAATGCCGTTACAATCAGCAATATACGCCACCAACTATGACGAAAGTAATGTTTAGTCTGAAATTCTTCCATGATGAGATTGTCTATGACGAAAAGATGTTTGATATGATGAATATTGTTGATACGATTAGTACAACATACCTCTGTTTGGATCTGAAGAATCTGCCATCGTTTAACTGCTTGATATCAACGAATATATGTATTGCTCGTGCTGTTGGTTACATAAGCGAGTCTATTTTTGTAAGGTTATTGGATACAAAAAAGTATTTCTTTTCCTTCCTGTCCTTTTATTTTGGTGCGCCATGCATGTTTGATTATCGAAATAAGGAGCAAAGGGTGTGCCAGAACACATAAGTATACGTAAAAGAGTATAATTTAACAATGAAAAGTGACAAAACAACTATGATTGGTGTTGATCCAGGTCTGGTGTTTTTCGATTAAATCTTTACAGACATAAAAATCCAGTAAAAACGAACGTGATTGTCATGTACCAAAAAAAGCATTCACTATTATATCTGAATTTCAAGTCTTCTGTCTTCTACTAGCTTAATTTCATCGATTGATTTCTATTACGAGCTTTAATCCTCGATCGAAGTTTTTAGTTCACTCACTCTTTACGATAACAAAAGGCACTACGAGTTAGATGGCACTAGTTGTCAGTCGTGGAAATTTGATCTCGTGTAAAACTTTCTTGGGCAGAATACTGCTTCTATCTGTTTAATAAAAAAATATGACGTTTTATTTCGAGTTGTTGATTTAGACGATTGAAAGAATTCGCCGACGAACGAACTGCAAAGCTGCATAGTGGAAAAACGCAGAACTCCTGCATATAAAACTTATATTGTTGGTATTCGAGATAAAAAAATGTCAGTGAGGAAAAATGGTGGCAGACTAGCAGTTTTATAGTCGTCATCGATTGGTACAGATAGTTTTTGCTTTTGTTCGACTATACATTCTTTCGTTTCGTTCGTATTTACAATTCCATTTCTTCGGCGACGATATGAGATCAGATTTTCGTTAGCGATCGAATCATTTTCATCTCGTCGAGTGGTAAATACGTTTCTTTCGTTTAAAAGGCCAATATGCTCTAGATAGAAGGAAAGAGAACATGAAGAGAAAAAAAACATAACTGACGGGACTGTTGTTTCTCTTCTTCAAACTTTCTTTTTGTCGAGAAATTACAAGATACATTTCTTTTCACAATTGTGCAAAGCATAACAACTTAATTTCTTCCTAGATTATATCGATTAGAATCCCATACCTCGAACATGGTTCATGCTATTACCACAATCGAAGAACTTCAAGCTGAATTTACCAGCGACAAAAACAAAGGCAAACTAATTGTCTTAGATTTCTTTGCTACGTAAGAATTTCAGTTGAAGAGATAATTGTAATGATGACGAGTGTGTTTTTAGATGGTGTGGACCATGTTTACGTATTGCACCAAAGATTGAAGATTGGAGTTCAGGTGATTATAAAGATAACGTAGTTTTCCTCAAGTGCGATGTTGACCAGGCCGAAGCTGTTTCTCAAGAATTTAATGTTGAAGCCATGCCAACATTCGTCTTCTTCAAAGACGGCAAAGAAGTTCACCGAGTCGTTGGTGCCAATGTCGATCAATTGAAAGCCGATATTGATAAACATCGTCAATAAATTCGAAGAAATTCAAATGAACTCATACGAAAACACACACGCACATTTTAGTTCAACAAGTTTATTTTGTTATTCAATGTCTTGTTGCTTCTTGTAGTTTGTCAAACTATATTCTATTCATCTTAGCAACTATTTTAATAACACCTCGATCTCTTTTTTTCTCTATTCTTAATTCAGCCATCAATAAAGAAAACAAGAATTCATGCTTTATACATCTCTCTTCGTAACCAAATAGATGATGGAAGAAATCCCAATGGAATTTCCATATGTATTACTACTAATCATTTTTCTTTATTCTTGACTAGTTTGTGTATACTAAACATAGAACATTTTATTTCAACACTACTTTTGACATGTGAAATATTCTTGACTTGATCAGAACTTTTGTCACTGACATATCTCCGCTCTCACTGATATTATAAACTTTACAAAAGTATAATTAGTTTCATTGCAAGTAGATTCTCATGATTTTCTCTTGCATCAGCTGTCATTTTCTTCTCTTTGAAACTGTGTGCAGATGTGAGCACTCCATGTTATTTCTATCTTAACAACGTCAGCGGGTGGTGTCGTTTGTATACAAAGGAAATTTTATTGTTTAAATTCGATTTTCTCGACAATTCGGGCAAAACCATTTTCCTTTCGGTTTTGTCGTCAACTGAACACAGTTAAAATGAAACCATTTGATGTCACAAGTTTTACTATCACATAGAATCATTGAACCATAAGAGAGCTAAAAGCAAATGGAAAATCCATGCAAATTCAATCTTTTCAGCTCGTCTTACTTGAGAACATAAACAATAAGTTGTTTCGTCGGATTGAGAACTAGATGAGTCATTATTTAATCGTAACCGTCTTCCGGCACTTGTTGAGTTTGGTTGTAGATTAGCATTCACGGTTCGTTGAACGACTTTTCGTCTGTCACGCTCGCTATTCATCGACTTTTCTGACGGTTCAGAATTGATCACACAACGACGTTTAACGTTCGCAGATGGACCGATGGGTGTCTTTCGTTTCCACAATGAACGATGACGATCTAAATACAGAGTGTATTTCTTGCTGAGAAAAGCGTTTAACAAACCAGATTCGGAATCGTATTCATTCTCAGAATCGGCACTGTTCACGTCGGGCAACACATTTTGTTGAGTCATTGATTCAACTAGGATAACAGAAGTTTGATTGAGAAATACAAAGTCAGGTGATCAAAGTTACTATTATTTTGACAAGCAATCTGCAGTTTTCTTGATTGTCGCTCGGTAGCATCGAGCATTTGCTGACTAAGTTCCATTTTCTTATCACCAATAGATTTAGCTTGTACCAACGCATTGATTAGCATTGTTTGCAATCGCTAAATTAACATGGAAAAGTCAGTATTGATCAACAGTGTCATTTTATTTACCGTTTGCTCGTCAGAATTATTATTGTTGGTCCGCAAATTTTCAGCGATCTCCTGGATACGACAATGGCAATCTAAAATATGTAAAACTCGATAAGAACGGAGACTTTGACCGTGTTGCTACTCAACCTTGCAATAATATATCTAATTGTCGAATTTGGGATAGTTCAGGAAAGTCAATTCCATATTCTAGATAATCAGCGAATTGTCTTGCATATTGTTGATTATCAGAGGATGTCGCTGAGCAAGACATGAAAAAGAACGAAATCTAAAACAAATAGAACCGATATTCCTGAAGAAGTTAAGCGATATGTTTAAACATATAAATAATCAATGAAACAATTATAAAAGAAAAAAGCCCGAATAAAACAATAACTTTATTCAATGTCCAAACAAAACCACGTGCCCGGGATTTTTTGGCTGTTGGTGTGGTGCTGCCGGTTGGCGCTGTCTCGGTATTGGTGTTAGCTTTTCGATTCTTTCGTTTGGTTATTGGAGTTTCAGCCTCAATCAATGGTTTTGCTTCTTCGGTAGTTGTTTGTACCGCCGGAGGAGTTGGTGGTGTTGCCAGTCGACTCTTTTTCAATTCAGCACATGTGTCGTCGCATGGTAGTCGATAGTTTTTAGCTCCTTTGGTTGCACAGCACGGAATTTGCTGTTGAATGCGTTTGCATGTGCAGCGAACTTGAACTGGCTCAACACAGTCAGTGACCGGCAAACAAGCGCCGGAATGACAAGGGTACGTGCACGAATGACCACAAGGAATCTAATTGAAGGAGGAAAATGAAGTGTTTATGCGCTAAATGAGATTTACTTTTTTCGGACAAGGTTTTCTGCATGACTTGATTTTTTCTTTTTCTTCTTCGCTTGCGCTTGTGAATGTCTGACAATCGCTATAGATCACTTGGGTATTGCAATGGCAGCGCATTCGTAGACGTTGTTTACATGGTGGACATTTATTTGGATGGCAAGCTAACGGACAGGAATGCTGACAGCCAAGTGGTCGTTCTTTAGTACACATTTCTTCGCACTTGATACATTCAACCCCCGCCTAATAGATGGTATTCATTGAAAAAAAGATGCTATTCATACGAGAATTTTCCTACATCTGTTTGATTACTAGCACCGGTTACCACATGACAGGGCAGATTGCACAGGTGATTCTGGCATTTTAAGACTCGACTACATAGTTGACCACAACAGAACGGTTTGGCTTTTGAACATGGAAATGTTTGCGACTAGAAAAATAAGGTAAATGTATATTTTCACTAAAGAACCGAATTTCGATCATACTGTATGTTGGCCAAAGCAAGATATAGTCATTGGCACTTGACATGGTGGACAGGGTAACGTTTTGCTAACAAATTTTTCTCTCTCTTTCATTCCCCATGGCGTGTTTGATGCACTGACTTCTTCTTTGACTAGCACCGAGTCGTGACAAACTGCCGGACATACGTGTGAACAATCTTTGAGTAATACATTACATAGCTGTTTGCACGGTGGACATTCATCAAAATGGCACAAATGTGGCTCACGTTCAGTATGATGACAAGTTGATAGTTTTCTACATCGTAATATACAACTCCTTCAGATTTATTGAACATTAAGCGAAACTTACAAACATAGTTGATTGCAACGTGGCTTTCGTGTTTGTTTCTCACAACCACATGGAACAGTTATTGACGTGTGTCCACATGCACAAGTAACATCAACTTTGTGCGAGCATGGATAACATTGGCCACGATGACATTCGCTAAGGCATTTATGATTGCGACAATTGAGCGTTTTACCACAAACAGTTTGACACGGTGGACAATTTCCATCACAACACTAGATGAGCAGTTCTAGATTGTATGGAAATTCCGAAGAAAATTTTCTTGTTTCATACTTTACGTTTACATGGATGTTTCCCACATTCTCGCATACGTATACATTTACTTTCACAGAGAAATTCTTGACAGCATGGAATAGACTTTTCTTTTAAGCCACATCGGCATCGTTTCATCGTCACTTGTCGGCACTTTAAATGAAAATGTTTCTATCAACGAAGAGAAAACATTCCGCGGTTCATCTTACTGATTCACAATCATCAGTATGACATCGATGCAAACATCGATGAAGACCACAATCAAGTTTTTTATCGCAAGTATCGCCACATGTTGGAACATCTTCTGAACATGGTAGATTTTCGTATTCTACATTAATAAAGAAGGACAAAACATTGCAAAAATGTTATTCATTTAGACACATATTCTCACTTGTTTTGCCACATGGACATGTTCGTAGACCTTGTCGAGGACAAGAACCGCAGTCTCCCTTATGACATATTCGTTTGCAATGATGAATCTGACAATTCAGTAACCGACCGCATGGCTAAAATTGTTTCCAGATTTCAATAATGATTCGGTATGAGAAATAAAACATCATCGATTTACCTGATCACATTGAAAATTCGATTCGTTGCAATTTCGCACTGCTTTAGTCTTTCCACATTGACATGATCGGACACTGGTTTTTTGACATGGCAAACATTCTCCCGGATGACAAGCCTATTCGAACGATCTCAACATTCAGTTTTTCATAGAAATCGCACAATACTTGTTCGCATCGATGTTGTTGACAAGACAATAATTTCGAACATAATCTCCCACATGACCAACCTTTAAAACCACATCGGCGTGCTGTTGGGGTTCCTTGATTGCAGTAGCAACGAATATTGACTTGTTTCGGACAAGGTGGACACGGTCCGGGATGGCATAGCAATAAACATTTATGACCACACTCAGGTACCAACGCTTTACCACATGTTTGTCCACACGAATGAGGAATTAGCCATGGATCAAATTGTGGATCGATTTCTTTTTGACAGTAACATAGGTAACGTTTAGGATTGTCTTTTTGATCGAATTCTGTTCGACATTTCGGACTATGGAATGAGAAACAAAAAAAAATTTTTACTCGTTTCGAAAAAACTATTTTACCAATGCCAAGTATGAGTCGCATTGGTATTTGCTATTGATGATTGATATGCACTATCCTTAATCCACTGTTGGATACAAACAATATGGAATGGTGAATAACAACATGAACAATTCCAAATCTTTAGAAAATAGATTAAGATAAAAGCAATACAAATGACTATCTACGAACTGCATCTTTCTTTTGTATCACATCAATACAGATCAAACAGATATTACCATCTGATGATAACGAATCAATCAAATATTGGTATGTACGACCAAGATCATCCGATGAACCTAATTAGAATGGAAGTCAGATGGTGGTAGACATCGGAAACTGTTTCTCTACCAGAATTGAACGAGCTTTGAGTTTTATGTAAAATTTCTTCAATAAAATTGCCATCGTCGACAGAATCGGAATTGAGTTGATGGTCGTTGCTAGATAGTATTCGTCGGATATTTTCTTTATTAGTCCTAGCAATTTGATCGAATCGTTGTTTTCTATGAAACAAACAAAATTCAACGTGAAAATTCGGAGAAATCATTGTAAAACATACGCATCAGTCATCTGCAACACAATCTAGCAAAAGGAAACGTGTTCTATTACTCGTTGTTCTTCTGTCTTCATACGGAATCAATCACCAATGAAAAGAAGGAATAGAGGCTTTTCGTTTGCTCTACAATTGGTTAGTTTGATCGTTTAAGGAATGTATGATTCATTATTGTGTGTGGTTGTACCAAAACATCACAGAGAAGGGTTTCGTGTGTATTTTCTATTTGTAAAATGTCGAAAGGAACATCGAGACAAAATCGAAAGGAGAAGTTTAAATGTACGTCAAGATAAGAAGATAAGACTTTTTCATTGTTTTTGCACATTATCATTTCAGTTCGAGTCGAGTTTCCAGATTATACTGGCGAACAAGTTGAACAAGCAGCGGACAACACTTACATGTAAATATAAACTTCTCTACTCAAAATTGTTCGAGTTTTTTGCATTCATTTAGGCTACCTGATGTCGGTGAAGAGGCAGTTATCAATTACAATGGCGAGGATGTAACTATCAATGTAAATAAGTTAATTGATATACGAAAATTGGGATTTGGAAATTACGGAAGTGTAATGCTTGCCGAAGTCGAAAATCATCGAGATATAAAAATGGCTGTGAAAGTATGCCGTTCGAAGAAGAAGTCAATTTTCTGGTGGAGGAAGCATTCTTGTTTGTTTTTCTTTAAATAGCGTCTAGGTTTAATACCGAGCACAAACAATGCAGCGGACTATACAGCTACGACCGATTTGAAAACAATTCGTACAGTTGGTTCATGTAATTTTCCTCATGTGATTCGATTCTATGCAGGACTTATTGACAAAGTTCGTAAAAAAAAACTTGCCTTTTCTACCGTCTCATTGGTTGTTTACTTTTTCCATTCAACAGAAAGAAAATCAAGTTGTCATCTGCATGGAAGCATGTGATACATCTATGGAAAAGTTCTATACAACTATGCATAAGATGAAAGAAACGCAGCATCTCGATATTCTACTAAAACGAATGGTCAATCATGTAAAACAGAACAAACTTATGTTTTTGATGATATATCGAATGACACATTGTCGATTTTCAGATCGTGGATGCATTGCAATTTCTTAAATCAAAAGGTATACTTCATCGGGATGTGAAACCATCGAATATTCTTGTTAAGCAAAATCCGGTTATTTTTAAAATTTGTGATTTCGGAATATCTGGTCAATTAACGAACTCTGTCGCACATACTATGATGAAAGGCACACAAGTTTACCTAGCAGTAAGTTTTCATTGCTTTAAAACCGAATCCCGCATTAAGCTGCATTGCTTCTAGCCTGAACGAATTGATGCGGCTCAAGCACCGGAAGGTTATGGTATTAGATCAGACATGTGGGCATTAGGTCTCTCTACGGTAAATTCAATTATACTGTGTTACATGTCTCTAGTCGATTTGCTTTTAGTTGGAAATAGCAACTGGTCAACATCCATTTGCGAAAATGAATGCATTAGGAATAATGAGTGCAATCATGACATGGTCACCAGAACCGCCAACAAATCTTTCAATAGAACTACAACAATTGATCGTTTGGCTGTAAGTCATAGTCGAGGACAAAGAAAAACCAAGCGTTTACAAAAATGAAGTCAGCTGTGAGAAAATCTATGTTTCTTTTTGTTTAGATTGAGAATAAAACAAGCGGATAGACCCGCGACTTACGATGATATTCAGGCATGTCCAGCAATGAAATCTTTACCCGCGGATATAACTAGCGAAGAAGCTGAGATGGTTCGAAATGTTATTGCAAAGATTCCCGATATACCTGATGATTATTAATGATTAATTGTGATGATTATTTGTGTTAGTCTGTCTTTCTGATGTTAAACCAAGATTCGTCCTAGTTTCTCACTACTATTTGTCTATGTATGTGTTTGTTTTCTCACCTTGTGGCTCGTATTCGTTTTCAACAGAAGTATTTCCTCATTTATTCATATATAAAGAAAGAACAGAAAATGTTTTGTATCATTTGTCCAGACGTAACTTCTCGCTCGAATCTGATTGGCGTAAACGTTATCTCTCGCCATACTATAACGTGTACAAATAATCGACGATGATTTTATGCATCTCTTCTGTCGATATATATATACGTCCAGATTTCATTTCGTTGTATCGCATCGATGTTCTCTCTCTTACTATTTGCAATAGTCAAATCAGTAGTTGGATTCAGTCTTTTCACATCTGCCCCTCGTACCAGATTGAATGTAAGTAGAAACAAATCAGTATTCACATCGAGAGGCAAGTATGAAGAGGTCGAGATAAATTACATAATTCTGGTAGTGTTATCGTCAAAGAAAAGAAGAGAGACCTTTGACCTGTAGTACAAACATTTCAATATGTACTGTTTCAACTTGTCTGTCCAACTGAAATTCATCATCAATACCTCGGTTGATATATAATCGGTTTATTTAGAAATCAATAACGAAGAGTTGTTCTATGAAACATTCCAATAATAATACTCTGAAATCAGTCTTCAAAACAAATCTTCTAACAGTTGTTCGCGAGACTCTCTATTGGAACTTTGTCATTACATGATTTAAAAAAAAAGAATCATTCCTATTTCAGATCTTGCTACGATGGCACCATTTACTTTCACATTATTCGCGCCGTATAATAAACAAGCAGCATTACGGGTATGTATTTATCAGTCGTATTTCGAATTTGTCAATCGATTTTAATAGTTGAAAAATGCCAATGTTCGAATGTTTGGTGTCGATATATGTAAGCTTTTCTTCGTATGAAAGTGTATTTTTTAAAATCCTTGGTATTCGTCTAGTGATGGAAAAAGACGAATCTGACGGCTATTTTCGAGCAACTCTTGATCTCGCCGATGGTATTTTCCATTATCAATTCAAAAGTATGGACATATTTTCAAGTGGCCTCAAAAAACTTTCCATGCTCGGTTTCTCTTGTTATTAGTCCAAACGAAATCTTGGTTTGAGAAAGAACCAGAGCCTGCACTACCAAACTATGACGATGATGAATACAAAGAAATGAGTAAACGATTTATTATTTGGTTCGGATTCTTCTTGTGAAAACTTATGGTGTCTGTTTTTTCAGCACAAGAAGAAAAACAGGAAAAAACTGAAGCACATGCCCGACTTATTGATGAGATTCGAGAACGAAATCGTCAACGTGAGCACGAAGCTACTTTTACGGAAATTTGGTATACATTCGTTGATCCCTATGCAACTGATGTCGATGAACGTGGAACGGGTAAATCAATTTTCTCAAAAGGCAAACAATACTGATGTTTCAATTTATTTTAGATGACGCGCACAAAGCCGTTGGTATACTGACGATCAAGAATGGCAAACGTATCATTGGTAAGAATAAGTTTTCAGTTGTAGATTTGGTCAAACTTTCGGTATAACTAGATGAATATGAATGGAAATATGATCATTGTCCATTGCCACCAGATGAAGAACTTGTTATTTATGAACTTCATGTCGGTGATTTTGCTTCTGGAGACGATGATCCACTATGTCGTGGACAGTTCAAACATGTTACACAGAAAATCGATTATTTGAAAGCACTTGGCGTCAATGCAAGTATGTTTTCTTCTAACTCTTCAATGTTGACCAGCTCAGCATGATTGATTCTAGTTGAACTCATGCCAATCAAAGAATATCCTGGTAAATATGAATGATATGGAAAAGAAAAACATAAGTTAAAAATGAACTCTCTTGTCAACTTTTTAGGAAATCATTCTTGGTAAGACAAAATACTAGTGTTGAGATTAAAATAAATACACGTGTATTTCTTTAACAAACGGAATTTCTCTAGGGGGTATGTTTGTCTTGCTATTGTTAGTTAATGATGTAATTGGTCATTTTCTCTAGGTATAATCCAAGATATTACTTTGCAATTGAAACAAGCTATGGTACAACAGCAGATTTGAAAGAAATGATCGATGAAATGCATAAGAATGGCATTCGAGTTCTCCTAGATGGTGTAAGTTGATCTAATGATACTTCTGACAGATGGTATACACGTTTAAGCGATATTTAGGTATACAATCATTCGGATTGTTCTTCGCCGTTAACTCAAATCGATCACGATTACTGGTATCATCATAATCCAAAAGACGTAACAAGTAAAGTGATTTGAAATCACCTTCAATTGACATCATTGTTTTACTTTAGTGTCATGGGGACCTGAGTGGAACTATAGTGAGTTGTTATGCGAAGCTCTCGGCAGTCTTTACGTATTATTGAATAGGTTTCTATGATCCAAAGTATAATATCTGGCCGGCACGTAAATTTGTTGGTGATTCTATTCGTTATATGGTTGAAGAATTCCATATCGATGGTATCCGATTTGATGCTGCACGTCAAATTCAAAATTTTGATTTTCTTCACTGGGTTGTACGAGAATCGAAGAAAGCAGCTGGACCAAAGCCATTCTATTGTGTCGCTGAATTCCTACCAGACGAACCTTGCATCACCAACATTGATGGACCCATGGATGGATGTAAGAGCACACAGTGACAGATTATTAAAACAAAAGATCTCTTTAGGTTGGCATGATAGTTTCTATTGGGCATTACGTGATGTCTTGCTTCATGATAATACAGACATTGGCCGATTGAAATCCGTTATCGATTGTCGACAACAGGGATTTTTGGGTGTGACAAATGTTGTTAATTACATTGGAAATCATGATCATGACCGCATGCTCGTCGAATTAGGTAAAGAACGAAGTATTTTTGGTGCAGAAGCGTTCAAACGCATTCGTCTTGGTGTTGTTATTCAAATGACAAGCATCGGCATTCCGATGATTTGGATGGGCGAAGAAATTGGAGAGTAATGGCTTGTTTGCACTTGCATTTCAATAGGTGATGTTCTGTTTAATATTAGATACAAAGAGAAGACACCGGATACGGCGAAAGTCGACTGGTCATTGATTGCAGATCGCGAAGATAATGCCAATGAATTGAATAAAAATCTTTTGGCATTCTACCATGGTTTAGTACTTCTACGAAAAGAAAATAAAGCATTTTTTCAAACCAATCTTAATTTCATTCATGAAGATCACAATGCCAAAGTCTTAGCCTACCAAAGATGGTATAGAACATCCTCTATATTCACCGATCGACTCTTTTTCTTTAGGTCTGAATCAGGCGAACGTGTAGTTGTTGTTGTGAATTTATCTGGACATTATCTTGGTAAGTGTGTTTTATTTCGGTTGAATCGAGTCAATTCTTCTGCTCTCTAATTCTAGCGCATTATCGCGTGCCGAATATGCCTACCAATGGTTGGTGGCATGAATGGACATTTAATTATGATGTCAAAGTTGAACATAATGAAGTTTTTCTTGATTTAGCTGAACGTGAAGCTAAAATTCTTGTTTGGCTTGGTGACCATTGGCAACCACCAGCACCTAAACCTCAATCGGATTCAACTTCAACAGAACAAAACGAATGATCGCAATCCTTCGAATGAATAACCAACATATATTGAATCCAGCATCTCTTTCTTTTCATGAAGTTGTTCAATATGTTGTAAACTTCACTTTTCTAATTGATATTTATTTATTTGATAATAAAACAGCTTTGTATTTCACTCTTCACCTTCTGATCATGCTATACGAAAGCAAAAGAATCATATGCGTTGTCTACAAATCCTTTATCAATGTTATTCATTCACGTACATGAAAAACAAAACGAACATATTTGTTTTCTTCTTGTGGATAATCAGCATCGGAAACGAACAAAACAAAATATATTTGAGATAACAACCAGTCACTATAATGAACGGCTTAACAACAAGAGATAGATAGTCAAAGAAAGAACAAAGGTTGAAAACATAAAAAGCATGAGCAAAGAAAAGAGAGGGAGGAAAAAACGAAAAGAAAGTTCTAGGGAATGTATGTCTTTTTTGTAAAAAAACGCAAACAAAAAGCACTCGAATTTAGTTTATCACAAGTCAGTAGGATCATGTGTATGAATTGAATCTCCATGGTCAACAATCTTTGCATCGGTGGTTGCTGTTGATGTTAAGGTCACTTTTGGCTTGCCGGCTTCCTCCCATTGATTGATTAGATTTTTTATTTCTTGATCATAGTCTGTCCATTCCGAAATGATACGTGTTGCTGCTGTTAATTTCGATTCTTTGGTTTGTGGATTGTTGCACAGATCAATTGTTTTGGCACGTTTCTTCGATTCATCATTACACCATGTTTCACACCAGAGCCATTCTTCAGGTAAAGAATAAATGTTGACTTGATGAATCATATTGTTCGGTAAATCTTGATCAAGATTCGATAATGAATTCGGATCTTGACTTAAACCGTAATATTGACCACGAAGACGATCACCAGCAGCTATCTTACGGAACTTCTTCAAATCAATGACATAAAGTGCTGAGATATGATAACGTCGATGGCCTAAATGGCTAGCCCAGTACCCCGATTTCCAAAATCGATAACCATCCATTTCACGACGATTTTCACAGAATGGAACATAACCGTACGGTGCACCTAAACGGAATAAAAGTCAATAAAACTCTGTATGAGAACACGGAATATTTACCGTGTAAGTCTAGATCACGCAGCTCAGCCATATCAGCTCGGACGACTTGATCCGCGTCGACGAAAATAACCTTTTTCAAATCCAATGGAAACAAGACATCTAAGAAAAGGATTTTATAACCCCAAATAACACGCTGTTTTTCTGTGGGATAAACTGTTAACCATTTTGGCCATTTATATTGAACAAGTTCATAAGTAAAGTTATAATGTTGAGCGTAATAAGGTAAGAAACTGGTAAATATAGGTGAGAGAAAGTTTTTCAAGAACCAAAACTTCACTGGTTTCTTCGTATTCTTGAGAACACTTAGCATCATAATACGCAATAGCCGTTCGTACAGATGACCACTAGCAACTGAGAAAATATTGATCGTATCATCGGATACTTCGTCGATTTTTGTTCCAACCGATCCCGATGGTGAGCCTCCAAAACTGAATGAATCCCATATACTACCACCGCCAGCCGAAGCATCTTCAGATCCATCATCTTCGAGCAATTTGTCATTTTCTTTGCCGGGTTTTCTTGCAACATAAACTTTGATCCATCGTGCATCAAATGAACGTATAGCAACGATCACTGGTTGACTCGTTCGTGTCGACGAATCGGTATTATCGTGCGATGCGATTGTGTAGATATCGTCGGAACGACCTTCACGTAAATTTAAATGCCATACACCTGGAAATGCTTTCAGTTGGAAATAACCCAGATTCGCCATAACAATAGTATCGAACATATTTTTCGTTCGATTTGTTCCCAAAATCAATTGTAAACCACGTGGATAACTTTGAGTTTCGTCAAAACATTGTCCTTCAATGAGTAAATATTGTAATTCAAAATTGGCACTTACACCAACGGGCACATTTTTCAAGTGTATGTTATCCAAATCATACGGCGATGTAACTGCTTCAACCATCCACGATTCTGGTGTGACCATACCTAATGTTAAGATGGGTGTTTCAGGTACGTACTGGAACAATGCACTGGGCATTTGTTGTAAATTGATATCATAAACGTAACGATAGAAACTCTTCAACGGCATTTCGGATAATTGTAATTTACAGTTAAAATAAATAGTCAGATCAATATTGACTGATTGACGTAGAGCGGACAGTAAAGCTAATAAGCGTTGTCCGTCACGAGATGCTGGATCAATAATGGCTTCGACTAAGAAGGCTGGCTCGTCAGCGTGGGCGGCTGGAAGGTGAAGTACCGCCTTGGATGTGGTTGATATACGTGGTGTTTGTTTTCGTGTGACAGGCGTTGAACTCTTATCATTTTGACTAACAATCGATGATATACGCATGAGAAGATTGGAGAGTTCAGATGGATCGTTTGACAGTTGTAATTTGTTTACCATACGAACGAGACGATCGTTGATGGTTGTTGATAGATGTTTATCCAAAAGAATGAAATCATCTTCGGTAAACTGTTCATTGTTATGTAGTGGTCCGAGAATGCGTCCATTGACAAGAACAGCTCGTGAACCACGAGGTAAATTCAGACCTTGTTCGATAAAAATCGAATGCGAACGGAAAATATTATCATCGAATGTAGCTAGTTCTTGTTCAAGTGTTTCACCACTTAAACCACTGACAGTTACATCTGACCAAGATTTTCGTTTTGCTAGTAAATCTTCAATAACACTTTCATCCTTCAGTAATTTCGTAATAAATGTACGGGCGATCGGTGGTGAAAGCAATTTTGTAGCAGTATAAACAGCTTTGGTGATCGGATGGCTACCCAGATTAGATTCCGAATCGAATGATGCCTGAAATATTCACATAATAAACTATATATAATTCTGACTTCAACTACATTCACTTACCAGTAAACCTAATCTAGCATGTGTATGACTCTTCAAGTAAAGCAATGCATTCAAAAACAATTGCCGTCCCTCAGGTCGATCAAGATCACATGCGATCCACAGTGTAATCGGATAGAGTGGTTGTCCTAATTCATCCTTTTTGCCTAGATAGATCATACTCGACATGATAACTGCTGCTTGCTCTCGAACAGATAACGTTCGAAACTTTTCCGCATCGAACACATCTTTTGCTTGACCATCAGTCATTGACAAATCGATATAAACAGTTGGCATCGATCCTGTTTGTCCAAAGATTCGTTGATTTAAACGTTTAACTACGTTGGGTTTAGTATTTAATAACTCGATGATATTATCGGAATCTCGCAATTGACCGTGGTAAACTTGTTGTTGAATATCGAATTGCATTCTTAACATTCGTGTTGTGATGACATCTTCAAATGCAGTAGGTAGCAATTCATCAGCAGTCAACGGATTTCCATTGAATAGAACGTGCGGATTACCACGGGAAAGACCGCTCTGTTCGAAATATGCGTTCATTTCTAGACGTTCAGTCTCGAATGGATTCGGATCGTCAAAAATCGATGTCAAACTGCCGGAATATTTCGCTTTCTTCGAAAAGACCTGTTTCACATCCGTGTTTTTACTTTTGTATAACTCGTTCACAAAAGACAATGCGCGTGCGGGATTTCCATGTTGCTTCAGAAGATATCGAAATGCGCGATAAAGTTGAATACTATATTCATCAGAAGTAATAAACACGACACCAATCCGTATAGGTAATTCATGAACGAAATACGCTTCAATATTTTTCATCAATTCATACGAAGTATCGATGTCTGATGGATCGATGACCAAAACGAGATTGTAAAGATTTTTTCGTATTGTACGAAGACCACCGAAGAAGTTGTTACGTAACAAATCGTAGTAACTCGAAGGCCATTTAGAATATTGTGAGTCTTTCTCCAGATCATTCAACCAAAAGATTGCTGGATGACGAAAATCTAAAATATAATTGATCGCTTGGATATTTAATTCATTGGTAAGTAATTGTCGTGTATGAGTTTTGTTTAAACCAATCATATGAAGACGTTCCATCATTTGTCCTTCGTTCAATAGTGTATTAAGTAAAACATAGAGATCAATTGTGTCCAATGATTGAGGAATTGAATTAATAAATAAACTAGAATGACCAGCTTCAAGTTCCATCTGATTACGAAATTCATCTTGATTTGATCGATGAGCATCACGAAATGACGAGTCGATCTTGACTTTCGATAAAAGACTGAATAGAAAAGAATTTATTCGATTTTCAATGCAAATCGATGATTGATCCTTACCGAGCACGGGATGGAAAGTTTTGAGATAATTCTACTAATGTGTTAAATGCTGCTTCGGGTGTTTTTTCAGATAATGCACGGAATGCACACTGTAAACTGAGATCTTGCATTTGCCATGCTTTCAATGGTGTCATTGGATCCGAACCATCAAGAAGATAAGTACGAAATTCATTTAATTCTGTTTGTTTCTCAGGATGAAGTTCTAGAAACACGCGATAAACTGATCGTACATGAAAATCGTCTCGTACCTTTGAGTTTCGAAAAAATAAAACCATGAATTGCTTCTTCTTGTTTTTCTTCATTAGCAGCAGTTACATTCGTTTGATCATCACGAATCTAAAAACGATACGCATCGATTGTTTCACAATGAATAAATCCAATCTAAACTTACTTTTGAATCGTCTGTTGCTTTGTACTCTGTACTTTTAATTTGTAGTTCGACTCCATAGCCAGCTAAACGAACTTTTCGTCGATTTTCGTTTGACGACTAAAATAGTTCGAGCATCGAATTCGTTGTCAACTGCCAACGAACTTACCTGGCTGTTATGACGAAGAACATAATCAATCTTTCCATTCAATGCCAATGAAGAAAGTTTACTGTGAAATGATCGAAATTCATTCTGATTACCAAAATCACCGTAGAGAACAACAGTTGCAACCGGTTTATTTTCATCATCCGACTTGCCAGGAAAGTGATGATCGAATGGCAATAAAAATTTCGATCTAAATACGAATACACCGAAATCATTGAAATCAGATTCGTCATTTACTTACCGATCACCGACAGATTCAACTAGTGTTTCGACTTCTTCGACATTACACGTGTAAATACCATGTATATCTACGAATGTTGAACATTGCCGTGTCATACCGGTATCATGTGCCATTCGACGCATCATTTGAACACCTGGTGAGTAAGATCGAAGAGCAAGTGCCATGCGTAATAAGTTATTAGTTATAGTATTTAAATATCGACTACTAAACGACAGCAGTTGGTCATGATAATTCTTTGCTGAACCAACTAGAAAGAAAAACATAAATATAAACAATCGACATGTTCGCTCGTATCATACGTGCGTCCGGTGTGAATGAGTCAAATGAGCTAACATCGTTGATCAATGACCAAAAATATTGTTTATTCTGTGTCGCAAGAAATTCACTAAAGCAGAAATGAAAGATTACAGGTTTGTCGAGTCAAATTTTTGTGTAATACCTTGCTTCTTGATGCAATGGAGTATCTAGCCATTTGGCATCAAGTGTAATGGAAACAAATTTATCTTTGACACCGTGACAATGAATAATAAATAAAATAAAGACTAAGAAAATTCTTTGATAATTCATTATTGTCTCAGCATTATCTAGAATAAGAATTATTCAAGAAAATGGAAAGGAAAACTACGAAGATTATTGAAAAAAGAAAGAAAGAAAACAGAGATCATCGACGTTTCATAGGATGTATATATTGTATATGCGTGTCTGTGATTTGTTGACCAAAAGAGAAGAGAAAAAAAAGAAATTGTACAAGCATGCGCGCAACAACAAACTGAATAACTAATTGAAGGCAACACATGTGCCCATAATAATAATAATAATAATAATACAATACATATCGACAAAAAAAACACTACATTTTGTTTTACTTTCTAAATGTGTTTCATACGATCACATTCAGTCTTGACAATAAACAACAGGAAATGAGTATTGTACATGAATGAGTAAGAAGAAAAGACAAGATCATTTAGTATCGATGCTTTTTCTAGATCAGTTTGACTTTGGAGGAGTTGTCATGATGTGGGACCATTATGACCATTGATTTCACTCGGTTGAGGAAGTACGCCGCCTAGATTGGGGTCGTGTCCATTGAATGGATAACCATTGTTCATTGTTGGCCGAACTGGTGGACGAATCATGGCAAAACGTGCTGTGGGATCAACAATTGCATGTTGATATGAATGAGTAGGTGCGCCAAAAGGTGGTCGAAAACCAGGAGGCTTCTTCGGAGAAAGAGAAATGTTTTATGAGTCTAATCTTATGGAGATAGAAGTGACTTACTGGTGCAGTAAGAGTTTTCTGTAGTTTTAAGAAGCCATTTGCTTTGAGAATTTCTTGTTCGTCTGGAAAATCATCATCGTCTGATGGTTGTTGTTCATTGTATTCCTTCTGCGGTGGTTTCGTTGCTGATTTTGATTCATCATTTGTATCGTCTTTGACTCCGTCTTGTGATGCTGACGCTGGAAACATTGAAGTTTAATTCATTGAACCAGTAATCTCGAATTCCTACCTGATTGTTTTCCTTCTTCTTCGTGTTCCTCTTCTTCTTCTTCCTCACCGTCGTCGACAAAGTTTTTCAAATGGTCGTTTATACTTGACCTTGAGGCAACTTTGCCATATTTGACTATTTTACGCTTACGTTGAAGCTTCTCGTAATCATCATCGTCGTCAATGAATGATTCATCACTACCACGACGTTTCTTATATCGCATACGTCGGGGTGGTGGTTGACCGTTTTCATACAGATCTTCCATATCTTCATCATCGTTACTATCGTCTTGTTGTTTAGTATAACTTTTTTGTGTCGTTGTTCGCGACGATCGTCGTCGATCATCGTTTCCACTTTCGTTTAAATCATAGTCTGTTGTTGTTTTCGCTGTTTGGAAACGACTTAACTCAGACTCAGAAACTAAAATCAAAACGGATTCATCAGTAAAGTGACAACATATCATTCGTGCTTAACATACGTGAATCATCATCGTCATCGTCAGATTTATTTCTCGATTTACGACGATTTGATCTAAATTTCAAGAAGAAAATGTTGATTTCAAGTACAGTATCATCATTTAGAATTTTACTTGATAGTGGGCTTCTTTCTCGTTGATGATCGTCGTTTACTTCGCCAATTATCATCATCACTTGTTTCATCAGCGTCATTGTAATCATCTTCTTCTTCACTGTCACTACCATCCGAACTATTCGGATTACACGATCGAGATAATGATTTTTTCTGGAAGAAATCACTCACTTGTTTTCTTCTGGCGCAAATTCGTCGTCATTTTTAGGGTCAGTCGTCTCAAAATCTTCGTCTTGCTCATGACCATGATGTTGTCTCGATGTTGTCTTCTCGTCATCTTCATCTGACTCATCTAAAATCATGTTAAACTTTTCATTCATGAAAATTGTATCGAGCAACTCTACCGAAATCTTTATCTAAATCTTCTTCGTTTGCACCAGGTTGCAAAATAGCTTCTTTCATCTTTTTATCATAATCATCAAAGCGATAGTTTTGTGGCTTACGTCGACAAGATCTAACTCCGAGTTTCTCGGATTCTTCAACACGATAACGATCCTTTCGACCTCGAGATGATGCTGATGACTGTTTGCGTTTTGCTCTTCTATCAAAGCCACCATCATCTTTAAATCCATAAACGCTATCGTCATCATCGTCATCATTATTTTCTTCTTCTTCTTCTTCTTCTTCCTGCTCTTCTTCGGACTTATTGTCCTCGTCGTTATTTTCTTCTTCTTCGTCTTCATTTTCTTCGTCACTATAAACAATGCCATTTGTTCGTCGTTTTTTCGATGATCGTTTGACCATTCGATCCAGATTTAGCATAACATTTGCTAAACGATTTGTTCGTTTGGACATACATTGTTTTCGTTTGACTTCTAGTTCTTCATAGTCTTTGATCAACTGAATAAATCGTTCTACTAATTTATCAGAAAAACGTTTGTGTTCGCATAATGGACAATACCAATCGCCTTCCGGAACAGCTAATAGAATGGGTTTCAGACATTCTAAATGGTAGGGATCGTCACAATCGTCGCATAATAGCAATGCTTCTGGTCGATCAGTTTTTGCACACACACAACATGCACTTGATCCTGATTGAAGATCTTCAGTATTGTTTTCATTCATTTGACCACGACGCTTAGCGACAGTTTTCGCTGAACGACGAGGAACGAATTCGTCGTCGTCATCATTATCTTCTTCTTCCAATAGATTCTCATCGTCGAGCTCATCTAATTGTTTACTAGTTGGTAGATAATCATCGGAGTTGTATTCATCTTCTTCCTCTTCAGATGCTTGTTGTTCTTCTTCACTTGATGATGAAGCGCCGTTTGCCGATGATTTTTTACCACGTCGACGACGACCTTTGCCACGCTTTTTACTTTTACTTTTAACTGATTGAGAGAATACTTTAACGGGTGTTTGACTAGAGTTTTTTCCTCTGCCATTCGTTAGCTTCTTTTTACTTGGAGTCTAAACAGAAACAATTGGTTCAGTCAATTGAGGCCTCTTGCTGGACTGAAGACTTACTTGGGAAGTGGATTTCGCAGGGCTAGATGTAATTGCTGAAAGTTCATTCGTAGGTGGTTTTCGAACGCGTCTAGAACGGCGCAAAGCAATAGGTAAATCATTGCAATTTGAATCATCATCCATTAGTATTGGTATAGTATCTTTATCTTGACTAGTTTCATCATTCTTTTTTGCCACTTGCACATCGTCTTCGTCCATGATGATTTCTTTACGTTTTCTTCCTTTTATCGGTGATTTGTTTGGAAGAACTTCTGATTGTTGCTGCTCTTTCTTCGGTGTATGAGATATTGTTCGTCGTTTCTTCTTACTCCAAGTCGCAGATTTCCGTCGACTGCGTACTTTCTTCGATGGGCTCTTTAATTCTTCATCTTCTTGATTGTTGTTGATTTCTTGAGATACAACATTTGCACTGGTATCTTCGATTGATTCATCAGGCAATCGTCGATCAGTTTTATCGTCTGAATTTGATGATTCTTGATCAGAGTGTACTTCATTTTTTACTACAGGCGCAGGAGAAACGGTTTTCTTCGATTTCCCACGGACATTTTTTTCAGTTTTGATCCGAGGAGCTAAACAGTGACAACGATAGATCCGTTTCGTTCTAGTGCGCCTTCCTTTACCTGCAGGAGATACTGGTGGTGGAGTGGGAGGTTTGACATCCTCCTCTTTGACAATGACGGGAGCTGGCACGTAACGATCTTGAAAGTCATTCGATGATTCCAATGAATTGAATGGTTCGTGAGCGAATTTCCATTCTGTAAAAACAAAAAAATCAATGACTGAACGTTTTGAAAGAAGATTTTACCAGGAAATTTCTTTCGAACAACATGATCTGTGATGAGAAGTTTGATAAAATTTTCTAACTGATCTTTATCTCTAAAAAGACACACATATATTCAAATAAATTAACTAAAGAAATTGACAGAAACTTCAACTAACGTGGCAATACTTGTCCAAGTTCGATCATCATCGACATCTTCTCGAAATAATCTTACAAAACATTCAGCATCCTACAAAATCAAAACTTCCCATCAAATTCACGTAAGGCATCTTTATCTTACCATAAATAGCCAATAGAATGCACCAGAACGATCACGACCGAATGGCTGCGAGCGAACCTCAAACGATGGTTTCTCTCCTAGAGCTGTTCTGAACGCTTGATTGTGATCGAATTGTGATTCCAGTAGGTTCTAAATACAGCTATTCAAATAAGAAAAGATTCCTCTCTATTCTTGCCTTTAAAATACGGAGTTTAATATCAATTTGTGCATTGGAATATCCATTCGTTTTCAGATATTCACCATCGTCGAGATCAAATCGATACGCAAACTAAATAGACAAACGTTTTTTCATCTAGCATAATCGACATCTTACTTTGGTAATAATTGCATTGAATTTATCTCGTTGTGCACCTTTACCCAGTGATATACGTTTCAATAAAGTTAGATGAAAATCAACTAAACGTCGACTAACTACAAAGTCGAAGAGGAAAATGGTAAAAGCGAGTGAAATCAAATAATTCCTACCGCTCTCTTGGTCATTTAAAAGATTTTCTTCTAGCAAATGCCATGGATAATCTTGAATATCAATATTACTGCGAAATTTCTCCAAAAAAGCGAGAATAACACCGTAGGTTGGGTTACTTAATAAACTAAGTCGTCGTTCATCATAACTGAGTGTTATTTTCTCTTTTTCATCTGATATCGAATCAGTATTAGTCGATTGCTTTTCATTTTCATTTGTTTCCATTGGTATTGATTCATCTTTGACAGGGTTTGGAGCAGCCAATATCGGATCTTCTTTTTCTTCGCTCATTTTTTGCGACTTTTTTTGTCTTCTAAACACTTAACATATCTATCGACATCAAAACGACGAGAAGACAATCATTCAACAATTCAAATAACCCATCATCAAATGTGATTGTATTGTAAGCATTTCATTGGTCGAAAATAAAAGGTCTTTGTTTCAATGAGACGTGGCGATTGTGGCACCCTCTAAATTAATCACAACCGTGAAGAAAAATGTGAAATTTCTTTCAGAACATTTGTTCATATTCTATTTAGGATCATGTTTCAACGTGATTCGATTGAAGGAACTCACATTAAATATTTCTCTTACTATGAATCACGAAATTATTGATAGATGTTTCATTCACTTATGCATTTATCATTGATCAAAGATGATTGGCTGGTTTTATCGCATGATCTCTCCTCGATTGGCTTGATGTGCATAGTTTATTCCAGCGAGGGCTATAGGTTGACTTGACAGGTGTATCAAATCTAGTTATTCTTAGTAATCTTGATCCGGCTGTTAAAGTTTATCTAAACGGAAAAGTGACTCAGTCTCTAGAGAAACTTCTACTCAATTAACCTATTAACGTTAAAGGTTCATCAGGGACTTTTATTTATAAAGACTATCGCATGTTTGACATTTGTAATTACACGGAAAATCTGATCCATTTGTACCTCTATATGTTCTTCATCTGGATTTCACCGCTAGTGGACCGGATATGACATTAATGCACAAAAGAACAAAATACTTCTCTTTCTGATCAGGGTGTTGATATTCAAATAGAAGATGTTTCACTACGTGAACAATTAGAACTCTGATTTGTGATTGATTGCTCCGACAATGATTGAATGTATTCAAGAGGTTTCGTTAATAAGACAATGTGAAAAGAACATATGATGCCATTCGGTGATGAAGTTTTAATCTGTATTTCTGGCTGAGCACTGATGATTATACGGATAATATGAGATGCAGTTTGCTAGCAGTAGTGTCAAACTTGAATGTTGAATTCAAATTTCAAGTTATACATACATGTGGTTAAGTCAAATGGTCATCAGTAATTGAAAATAGATATTCAAGTTTTCGTAAAATTGAAATGTTAAATGAATGGATAGATTGCGAATCCTTAAGTAGAATACAATTCGTAAAAACAAGTTGAAAATATATAATTAGTTGGCCATTCATCTTATTCAAACTATTACCTGGCATCAGTTGTTCAAAGACAATGAATATATCGAAAAGATGATAGTGTCACATGTTTTTCTTTTACATTCCTTTTAGTTTTTATTACTTTCAAGAAATAATGAGTTCATTTCGTATTGAGATAAGACATCAATTCCTCCCATGTTCTTGCACGTTCGTAACTTATTCAATTCTTTATTGATAATAAACATAAAAGACTGTGACATAGCGCCATCATTCGTCTGAAATTTAATTATAAAATTCATCCGAAAATCTATTGTAATTCTATGAGATATCTATTTTTAAACATCCTAAATCGTCTCTGGGTTCAATTTTTCCACTACGTATAAAAATACTGACTTTGTATTTATTTGTCGCTACTGTATATGATGTTAAGTAGAAAACATGGATTGTTCCATAATCTATGCATACGTTGTTGTTTTTTTTTCATCTATACAAGACTGATTCATCGAAGTTTGTTTTACATATTCATGCAGCAACATCTATAAATAATCTTCTGTTCTAGAACATTGTCTACTTCATTTCTGTTTTCTCTTCAACGTAGTTATCAATAATGCAACTTCAAATAAAGACTCTTTCAAATGAAAAATTTGCAATTGAATGCGAACTATCTGACACGGTAATAATGGCTTAAACGAAACCATTTTCCATAATTTCATTGTTTCGTTTATGTTTGTAGGTAAGAACAATAAAAGAAAAAATAGCAGCAAAAGATCTCAAGGATAAATATGAGGCTGATGCGGTTAAATTGATTTTTTCGGGAAAGATTCTCGAAGATTCGAAAACATTGGAATTTTATTCAATCACTTCAGACAGCTTTCTTGTTGTTGTCAAACAAGCACCAACTAAACCTCAAGCAGGAAGTGCTGCTGCTGCTGCTGCACCCAGCAATCCTTCGGGAGCTGCGAGGTATGTTCAGAATTGTGATTGTCAACGATTGGCATATAAAAATGATTATTTTAGTGCACAAACTCGTACACCTACTGTTGCAACACCAACACCAGCTCCTGCCGCTCCACAACAACAGCCAACTCGACCAGCTCCAGCAAGTGGAACTACACCTGCTGCTTCTCAAGATTCATTCTTATCTGCTGAATCACGAGAAAAAGCTCTACGTGAATTGACTGATATGGGCTTCGACCGGGCACAAGCCGAGCTTGCCCTACGTGCTAGTTTTTATCATGTGGAACGTGCCGCCGAGTATTTGATTACAGTAAATTGAACAAATCTCCTGTTGAAGATGAGCAAGTTTATATTTTCTAGGGTAACATTCCTAACATCAGCGAACCGTCAGCAGCAAACCCAGAAGGTGGATCTGGACAAACTCCAAGTGGTTCAGAAAGTTCAACAGGTGGCCGACGAGGCGGTGAAGGTAATGATTACATACAGCAGCCTGAGTCCCTTTTCACGGTTATTTGTTTTGAATTTGTTTTTCTCTCAAGACGATCTAGTTGAATTAAGTCAAAGTCCACAATTTCAAGCGCTTCGTCAGTTGATTCAACAAAATCCTGACCAACTTCAAACATTGATGCAAACATTACAAGCCACACAGCCAGAATTATTTCAAGTAAAACTTTTAGCTGTAAAAAGAATAGACTTCTATATATAATCATTAATTTCAGTTGATTGAGCAACGACCGCAAGAATTTCTTGAATTATTAAACCAAGCTGATGAAGGCGACGATGGAGGTGATGACGATGATGCATCGCAGGGCGGTGTTGGTGCCGGAGTTGCTGGTGGTCAAGGTCCACCTGGTACCGTGACTATTACACTATCACCTCAAGATCAACAAGCAATAAACAGAGTATGTCACCGACAATTTTCATTTTAGCTGATCAATGTTATCTGTTTATCTAGTTACAAGATATGGGTTTCGAACGTAACCGAGTTATCGAAGCGTTTCTTGCTTGTGATCGTAACGAAGAATTGGCGGCTAATTATCTTTTGAGCAGTTTCGATTAAAACTATAAAAAACTAAAATGAACGATTTGTTATATTATTCTGGACATACATCGATGTATGCACTAGAGATTCCTTTTCTTTTTTTTCTTTCTTTCTTGTGTAACTGTACAAAACCAAAAAGCAACTAACTATCAACATACATATTCTTTTTGTCTGCCTATTTTTTCTTGTCTTTTTTTTGCCTCCAATTTATTTCTGCCTCTCTATTCAGTGCTTGTTGTTTCTTTTTCTATCCTTCTTGGTTTCTCTTTAACTCATTATAAGTTTTTATTGAAAAAAAAAAGCAAACAAGAAAAATTCAGCATCTTCCTTTATTTGTTCTCGATTTCTGTCCGGTGTGTTATCTACTTTTGTCGTTTTCTTTGTTCGTCATCCGAGTCAAAAACTGAGAAAGACACTTCTGTCAGACGTTAAAAGACAAGCAGAAATGATCCGTTTTTTATTACTGTATGTGAAAAGTTCACTGATTGAATAAAGAAAAAAAAAACACAAAAGAACGTTTACTCGTTGAAATGATTTGTTCCGAGCAAGTCGCAAAGTTTTCCTTGAGAGAAATATTTATTATAGGAACAAATCGCAAATCTCCTAAAGAATAGAACACGTGCGAATCTTCAATCGTTTTTTCGGTAGACTCGATTTCCATGACGATAGTGATAATGCCGAACCTCTCATGATCGATGGTGTGATCAATTTTTCCACTTCGATTTGAAAACGTATAAATTCATGGACGGATATTTGAATGTCAACTTCATTCTCTTGTTTACATATGTTATGCAAATCGTTATTTAAAACTGCGACGGTTTCAGTAGAATTCTGTTTGCAGAATTCGTACAGTTTAAGTACACTTTGACCATCAAAACGTGCGAATAGTTTCGAAAAACCCGGCATGTTTAATGGTTCGCACCATGCTAAGACTTCTGCGTTCGTCCAGTTTTCTACGTTCATGATTTGTTTCGTTCGTCGACGACGATTGAAATTCGTCGGTGTCGAGTGTTTCTCCATATGAATCGCTACTTCTCCTAGTTCTGCACCCTGTTGACTAGTGGTGCCAATTGATGTAATACGTTTTAGCAACGTCTCAACAGCACGAACGCGAACGCGCTCGTTCTCTTCTGGATCATTCGTAGGAATTTGGACTTTCCACGAAAGAACATGATGACCTGACGCTGTCGCATAGAGAAGTTCGGTACGACAACGATTATTCATTCGATACATATCACTAAGGCAAACAATTAAATATTGTGTACTGGTCATCAGTGAGACAAATGTGGGAACGAATTGATCGTCCATATGATCATAATTTGTCCATACACGATAGCCACTTTTATTTAGTTCCTGTTCGATCATTACGACGGTTGCTTGATCAGACGAATCATAACTGATTCCGATTGTCTTCCCGAAATTATCATTTGCTGTCGAAGAATTCTATGTAAAAAAGCGATTAGTGCGCAATCCCTACGGGATTGATAATGTGAAATACGATTCAGCTGAGCATACTGTACATCTAAAACTAAATTATGTGAACTTACTCGATCAAAAACTAATCGATTTAGATTGTAGAGTAACCCACATGTCGCTTGTTTCACCGTCGATTCATTTGTATTCGTGTTAATCGCTTGTAAAACATCGAAGAAGTCTTTATCACAATGCTTCAACTGTTTTCGAATGTTTTCATTGAACGACAATGACCATAGGATCGTACATGCAATCATCGCACACTCACGATAAATAATGTTTTCATGTAAACACTTCTTTTCATAATTAATAAGAATATCCGTGAATAAATTCAGATAGTGTTGAGCAATGATCTCTTGAATCGGTTCGTACTTCATAATATGTAAAATACTTTTGAAAAATAAACTCATCGGTATGCGATTATAATGGTACGACTGTGTATTATCCAATGACATTTGAATATATGTTAAACACAAGAGAAAGAATTTCTCTGCTAAATCATAATTCTTTGTACAACTTGTTAGAATGAGTAGGAACAACTGTGTCATGATTGCTATACGACGATTACCAGCATTTTGAGCCTGATCTATCAAATGTTCGAGTTTTTTAACATAATTTTTATCCGTTCGAATCATCTCGGCAACTAATAAACGATCATCATAACAATAAATAATCAAATAACATATCACTGAATCCATTAGAATCGTTTCATACGTTGACCAATTAGCAAAAATGCTTCCATAGAACTTTTCATTCAAAACTAGCACAAACAAATCAATCAGAAACTGCCGGTTAGTATCATTCTCGATAATTAGTGTATAATTAACTAAATATGATATAATACCCGTTATACAAATTAAATTATTCAATGAATTGATTTGATCATCTTGAAGAAGATGATGTATAAATGTAATATAACGTGACAGATACGACTCTAATAGGTTTTTTGCGTCATCACATTCGTTATCGTCACAATTAACGTGAACACCCATCGCCATTGTGCATATGCCTAAATAAAATCGATGACGAACAGTTGTTATCAGCGTTTGATCATGTTCGAATATTAGTAAACTTCGTTCGTATTCGTTGGACTTCAAACATTGAATAATTTGTTGGTTAAAACTAAGAAACTTGTCATCTAATGTCGAATCGATATAACTATGCTCGAAAAATATGTAAGATTCGTACCATGGTAGAATCATATCGATGAAATCGAAATCATGTTCACTTATTCGTGGCAACATATCCACAAGTAGAACAAATAGATCATTATTATTATCAAATAACAACTCTCGAACACGTTTTTGCTGTTCAAGATTGCTGTTCTTTTGTTCGTCATCATCTTCATTACTATAAGGATCATCATTATCGTTTTGCAAGGTCAATGCTATTCGTCGATTGAATTTTCCTACGAGCGTCAAGTAATTCATCTGTTCATTGACTAATGAACGTTTGTGATGGTTCCATTGTTTGAATAAATGTGTAGATATGCATTCGAACATGTCAAAAACTTGTGTACGTTGATTCATAACCAGATTCAAAAACGAATCTTCCGGTGTGATTGCTAAGCACGATTGTAGACATGTACTTAATTGTTGTAATAACGATCGATCGTAGAAAGTTAATGACTTCCATCCTATACTATTTCGTTCGATAGTTTCTAATTGCTGTTCAAGATTTGCATACATCCTTTCGAAGTATCTGTCTCAGTGTGTAATCGTAAATTCCTGCGTACACTATTGTCTTATCAAAGTCAAGTAAGATCGTGTTTATCTTTGTTCTTTTGTGTGCTTACATCATCGAAGTTGACTTTTACTGGCGACATGAATAATTGTCAGGGTTTTGATGCTTGTCTTTTATTTGTACGATTTGAAATAGTTTGAAGAATGAAAAGAAAAAGAAGAAGAAGACTGAACTAGTTAGAGAGACATAATATGATAAATTTCAAGAGAAAAGATGAAAAAATGTGTATAAGTGTGCATGATCTAATTAGAAAGAAAAACAAAGAACCATTGTTTGGTTACGGTAGTTGAATAAAAAAAGAAAGAAAGCAACTTTGTGTCCCCCGGGCACTGTCGCGCACATGAAAATTCACAGAAAGGTTATATAGGTATAATAGACAAAACAGGAAAAACATGTAGAAAAAAAAATTGCTAGTTGCTGCTGTTGTTGTTGTCGCCACCACCAAAATAGTTTTATATCATTGATTAATAACCCGACAATTCGTTTAATGTCATATCGAGTTCGTCGCTGACACCCTTGTACTTCTCTTTTTCGGCAAGTAATTCGTCTATGGAAATAAATGATACATTAGCATATTTTCATACGGGAAGGAAGCGGGTGAAAATGCGAACATTCGCTTACGATTAAAAATATTGATCAATAAATTTACACATACAAAACAATGATAAGAATAATAATGGTAAGGATAATAATTGTAAGACGAACAAATCAAGAGAAAAACTGGAATATTCGTAACATATACACAGCAACAACACAACAACACGTATCAAAGCACATTCTGAAGATCGTTGATCATCGAATCCATTTCACATTGCAAACTTTTGCTGCGTACATTCTCGGATGTTATCTCACCTGAAACACACGGATGCAGGTCAAAATCAAGACAAGGATAAAAACATGCATGTTTATTAGTAGATTAGGTTAATTCAATCATACTAAGTTCTACATGTTATCACCGAAGTTTTATCAAAACAGAAAAGAACCAACTAACATCGTCGAGTTTTTCTAACCTTCGATTTTTACTGTTAACAACTCAATAATTGCCTTTATTTAAGATGTATAGACATGTTTGGAATGTAATTCGAACTGTTCTCACTGGTAGACATATGTATCTCAAACTGTCATAATCTATCTGATAAACATGGCAGATTAGAAAATAATACCTTTCAATTGATTTATTCGTCTCTGTAAGACGCACATTGTACGTTCACTGTTCTCAGCTTTGTCTTCGGTCTAGATATATACATACAGAACTAAGTTACATGCAGCCATATATAGAGAGAATAAATATAGAAGATCAAAAACCATGCAAAACTACCAGACCAGATGTGCAATATATAGAGAAATGTTTATCTAATATTACCTTCGAGGCGATCGACCTCCTTTTGTAATTTGGCCATTGTACGTTCAGCAAGATCAGCACGTTGTTCAGCCTATACTCATATGATTGATAGAATGATGTCGTTTCTTTGCACACTCATGCAAGTTTTCATTTGGTTTCTTTTTTTGTTTCGAAAAAAGAGACTCTTTCCTATCGATACTTACATCTTTAAGACGTGTTGTCAAATCACGAATTTGTTCTTCATAACTTTCCTCACGTTGGATAGCCTAAAGTAAGAAATATAGAAAAAAGTCAATCTCCGATGATTTCATGTGGAAATGTAAAACCAAGCAAAAGGTTGGGGAGATCATTCATTTGAAGTCAAATCGGTTGCCATATAACATTCTCAGTCAACTACCTCTTGTTCAGAGTTTTCAAGTGATTTCATATTGTTACCGACAACTTTGAGTTCTTCTTCAAGTTCAAGAGTTTTCCTAAACAAAGTGTTCAAATGAGATCATCATTTTACCTTAGTTAAAAAGATTTCTTTCGAGCGTAATTCATAATGCAAATGCTTCCAATCTTGTTCATATTGTGCTATTTTACTACAAGACAAAACAAAAACGAAAGACACAAACACATGCAGGTAAGAAAATCGAATGCTTGTCATGCATACGCTTCGGTTCTCTGGGCGCGATCATCGATTCTTTCCAATTCACTTTCTCGCACTTTCAATTTTCGTGCGACCTGAAAAATCAAACCAAAACTTTATCACTGCAAATCACATGCATGAAAAACGAAAAACTATGGATTAGTAGAGCAAAGAAATCATCGTGCGAAAGGTTCGAAGAAGACACGCAGACATTCTTACGCTTCAGCAGCTTCAGCACGATCTTCAGCACGTTCCAAATCGACTTCCATAATGGCAATACGACGAGCAACCTGGACTCACATGGAAAAGGACTCAATTTAGTTTTCTCATAGTCTCAAGAATAGTCTCTCGTTATCATCAAGAGGAAGTTCTTAATCACCTCGTCATATTTTCGATCGGAATCCTCAGCTATAAGTTGTGCTTCGGCCAATTGCTGTTCAAGTGTGGCAATACGTTCGTCATCTTGAAAAGTACGTTGTTCAAGACCTTTGCGACCACTTGGAATTGAAAGAAGAAAAAAAATAAACATAAATAGAAGTTAGAACAAAGCAAGCAAAGAACAGATTAGACCTTATTTCTCACTCAATAGCAAAAGACAGAAATAAAAGAAAATCGTATGTATGTGCAAGATTAGTAAAATCAGCAATCAAATATTAGTAATTCGGTTAGTTAAATCATTTTTCTACTTGTCTACCTCTTCGTATTTTCTCTCATTCAGATGACCCAATTGTTTTGCCTCTTTGAGTAGCTGTTCAAGTGTTTCGTATCTGTCTCCAAAGCCAGATACTTTGCCATCGAGAATAAGACGTTTTCTAAAAGATTTAAGTGTTTCTTTTTCGTTCATTTGTTTAGTTTCGATTTATAAGTTAGCAAATGACTAATTATTCTATGAAGAAGATCAATATTTCGTCGATGAGCAGTTTTCATACTTACCGTTCACTTTCGTCAGCAGCATGCGAAGCTTCGTCGAGTTTCTGTGTTGCTTGTGTTAGACGTTCTTCTGTACGTTCCAGATCTTCTTCGACTAATTGAATACGACGTTGAAGACCACCTATTTCTCCTTCAGCCTAAACAAACACATGAAAAACAAAGCGTGCTTTTGTTAATCGTAGACGTAGCACACTTGTTCTCGTGCATGCTTTTCACGTTCACGTTCAATCTGATAAGCATGCAAATCATCTTGCGACTTAGCCAATTCATCTTTTATTTGTTGCATACGTTTTCGAATAGTGTCAATCACTGAATTGCCTGACTCGCTCGTTGATGAAGAACTCGGACTTTGCTGAGGTGCGCGATGCAACGATCGTAAAGTACCATTGTTTAAGTTGGCTGACATGTTTTCTTTTTATTTTTTATACTGTGATTATGTATGTGCGTGTGTGAGTTACAAAACTCAATCCTACTCTTGATTTACCATACGTCATGCTCACAACGCCTCCGCATCGGTGATTCATATAGATGTCATAAGCATTGGTTACTTCTTGACCACTACAGAGCTGTCTGCGCCACCTAGTTAGAATTCATTTCGTCATTTTCGGAAAGGTAACTGCAATGAAGAAAGAATGTGAAGTATTCCGTTAGGAATGGGCAACCGTTTTGTGATGCAGTAGTTTGTCTCTCGGAAACGATACTGGTACGAGTAACTGTGGAATGGTATAACTTTTCAGAGATGCGAGGAGCAAATGACTCAACTGATCGGTATCGCATGTCCTTGGTATCAGTCGCGATCGATCGGCTAGTAGATACTTGAAAGTAGGACACAAATGGAAGACTTACATCGGTAGCAGCTTTTTCTTTGGCTTCTAATTTGCCATTAGCTTCACCTAATTGTTCTTGAGCAGCATCAAGTTCTGCTTCGATTTGTTGGATCTTTTTCTGTAAACTGTTGCTTTCTTCTTCTGACTAAAACAAACGAAATGAATATGAATTTTTTGTACGGAACAGTCAATGTCACATACGGCTTTAAGTTTTTCTTCGAGATCTTTTTGTTTTTGTTCGGCTTGTTCAGCACGATCAACCGCATTCTCTTTTTCGAGTTTCATCGATTGCATTTTCTTTTTGATGGAATCCATCGTGGCTGTTGTATTTGCATTGGATGACATTTTGACCGGTTCGAAACTTTTCGTTCAAGAAAATTAGACGAATACAAGAAATCTGAAAAATCCGATTCAAGGTTAATAATACGATCACTGAATGATATAGATAATAAGAATGTTATTCGAAGACGAAGACGGAAATAATTGTGTCTAGGTTAGCTAACAGCCTTAGAGAAGAAAAATACATGTCCATATTGCGAATGAAAACAACAGCAACAATAAATCTTCGATAGATAGAAGACAGAGAAGGTACTCTCTCGATCTTCGACACATATTCCTTTTTGCGATTGGATAAAGAGATGGCAACGGCAGAGAGAGAGAGAGAGGGAAAATGCGGTTCTACTAGTTACGTATAGATTTGTATACATGTATGAATGCGTGTATGCAAGAAATAGATAGATTTAGCTTCTTTTGCTTTTCTTCAGATATTTATTCGTCATCCATATGCCTATTGATAATGAGCATATAGATAGTTCGACGATAGTATTTTTTTCTCTCTCTCTCCTTTGTTTGATTTTGTTAGTTCTTCCTCTCCTTCTTCTCTTTCTGTACGAGATTAGACAAAATTGTGATTGTAAGCGAAGGCGGAGAGGATCTAAAAATATTTACGTCTTCGAACAACAACGATGATGGCAATATATGTGCTTAACACAAGACTAACATTTTCCCAATTGATGTTCTTCTGTTCTGAGGTATGATTGAGGAATCGTATTAGTATGGATGATAAGGCCATACGCGAGGACAACAGAAATACAAAGGGAAAAAAAAGCGACGCTTTTTCTATATCTGATTATTATTATCCAAGAAGAGACAAAAATGCCTAATATTTTATCTGTAACTTCTTCTTTTTTCGGTTGGAACTCTTTGTATATTGTTGTGATGTGGTATTATGATTTTTCTGTAGAGAAAAACATTCTTAAATGTCTGCGATTCTTTAAATGTGTTAACAGACAAAGTATAAAGTAGAATGCGTTGAGTAGATATTTATTAATTTGGATAATGAAAGGTTCAGTTGTGTCATTCGAAATGAAAATGAGTTGAAATAATTAGCAACGATGCGTTCTTTGAGAACTAGTTCTCTTCGTGACAACCAATGGGAGTGACCGAAAACATTTGTAAATAGGTATTGTCGATTAATTGTTATTACCTGAAGGTCGAAACAAAGCTGATCAGTTTGATTGAAGCAGAAGAAAAACACAAAAGAATCTACCAATGATCATTTCGAGCATTAAAGCAGAAACAGAAATCAATAACACCATTACAAAGTCGAATAAACATGTTGGATAATCGATGTAATTATTATCTCGTAACAACGTCTTATCTTTTTGCTTACAATTTATCTTTCGTTCGAGATCGATCGAGACTTCTCCAACCGTTTACTTATATGATTGGCAAACTAGGTCATTCTAACTATCTTGAGGTGTTTTAGCTTTGTCCAAAACTCAAGGTCAATGAATACACGATTGATTTTGTACGCACTGAAATTCTAATGATAACGCATGTTCTTACGAGAAGAATATATAATCTGTTCATCGTACACAGCGGAATGCATGTATAATAGAAGGAGATGATGATTATTATTCCGTACTATTACATCTTTATATATCAAGAGAAATGTTCATATATGATTAGCTACGAATGATTATTGAAGAAAAAAATTTTATTTAAAAAATCGAAACTAGTGTTAATAAGTGCGTTGGTACAAATGCTGACGTGCTTCAAAAAATTGATGGTACGATTCGGCTGGATAAAATGCTTGATAGGGTATAACTTGTGTCACAACCGGTACTCCCGTGCTCCTTAAATAATTGATATAATCTATAGCTTGTTGTGCTTGGCTTCCATCGTGATAGAAAATCAGTGATCGATAATTTGTACCGACGTCGTTACCTTGTCGATTAAGTTGCGACGAATCATGGCTTGAAAAGAAAGTTTGCAGTAGAGTAGCGTACGAAACGTAGTTGGGATCGTATGTGACTTGAACTGTTTCGGCATGGCCTGTCGTTCCCGAACGAACTTGATGGTAGGTGGGATTAGCTACATGACCACCGGCATAACCAACAACAGTTCCTACGACACCAGGAACTCGAGAAAAGATCGATTGCATACGCCAAAAACAACCACCGGCAAACGTCGCAACTTGCATTTTTGCTTGTGCTTTTAGTTTGTTATGATGAAAATAAAACAACAATGACAAAACAACTGTATATGTACGTATATATATGTAGATAGGTATGCAAATGCGTCAGCATGATAGCAAGCATATTGTTCATGAATCACTTTCTATAATTACACCTACATACCGTATGCGTGCAACTAACTAACCGAAACGAATAGGTATGAGGTATAATGGGCTAAATAGTATTTGTCCTTTGAAATACATTTGATGATCGTTTGAAAATCTTAAATAAGAAAGATCTAATTGTTTATCATCAGAGCATGTACAAATCGTGATTTTCTTTTGGCTTGCTGTATGAAAACATTGTACGAAGAGAAAATTGAATTTAAACAAAAAACTAAAGGCGAGAACTTTTTCCATATGTTCATCATCACTTTTCGTGTTCATTTCTAATTATATATAGAATGACAAACGTACAATTCTTCTTCTTCTTTTTTTCTTTCTATCGTCGTCGTCGATGGCGAAAGGGGAGACTTCATTTTTTGTTCTTTACTTGCTTTTTGAATATACATCTATGCTGTATAACCTCACATACATATGCCCTCTTGCTCGCTCGCTCGTTCGTCGAGTAGCATCAGCAGTAGACAGAGGAAAAAAAAGAGGACGAAGAAGAAGAATATAGTCCCTTTCTCTTCGTATAAAACGAATCATTCGACCACTATTTTTTTTCCTTTTCTATCACAGGACTACTACTATTATACCTAAGAATTGTTCGCTGTCTATCGGAGTGCACTTTTTGTTTTGTTTTGCTTTGTCCACATCATATGCAATGCCGGACATTAACACAAACGAAGAACCGTCTCCACAACAAATCAACTATGGTGAATTAGTTATTCTTGGGTATGCTACAAAGAATTTTTCATTGAAATTATTGTGCAAAATTCTTTCCAGTTGAACAGAATTTGTTAATAGGAGAGTCCAATCGATTGTACGGTCAATATTTATCAACTATCTAGAGATAAAGAGTGAGAGAATGATTGTTTATCATGAGTTGAACACTTAAAGTCCATCTTTTCGTCTGAACGTTTTCTTTCACAAAAGATGTCAAACTAATTGACTGGCCTTGAACAATCTGTCTAATCGTTCGATAACAATAAGCATGATCATATACATTCAAGGCTAGTAGTGAATAGAAAATAGAGACTATCATATGACAGACCTTCAGATCGGGTTATTATGTCTATCTTCAAACGTACTTATGCATATATTTATTGAATTTTATTTTCTTAGATACAATGGACAGATTCCTGGAGGTGATCGTGGGAGACGAAAAAGTAAATTTCAATTAAGACAACGTTCGCATGCCAATGGTTTGAAAGCGCAACGACAACATCTTTGTAAAAATGCTGATGAAGTACAGGTAATCGAAAAAAAAAACACAGTAGTATTGATTTTGAAAAGAAAAGTAATAATATCTTTGACTTCAAATAGCTTGAGGTTATGGTGATAGGCAGAAAGGAATAAGAGGGACGATGGTGATGCAATCATGTGTGTGTAATCGATATTGATTGAATGTTAGACGAGTGTGGATTGATTGTACACATATTGCGTGTGAAACTATCAAAGAGCAATAGGCTTCGTGTAAATAAGCGGATTCATACATACTCCTTATTCAAATGCAACTATGATGTCGAAGATGTCTGTACCAGATGTATTACACTGTCGTGTTCCTTTTTTAGAAATTGACCCAAGCTGATTTTCATTCGATATCGTATACGTTGTCACGAAATCAAACTGTCGTTGTACAATATTCTCACGATGAAGATTCTGATATGTTTCAGGTGAGTGAAAATCTTTTTTGTGGTATTATTCGGAAGCATCTTGTAAACTTGCTTTTAGATCGGCCGATCATCTGAAAATCAAATCGATTGTATTGTTATGGATACTGTTGCTGGAGCGAAAACATTCGATGATTTAACCGTACCCCAGTCGACTATTTCACGATATGCGTGTCGTATTGTTGTTTCACGGCATCCACCATATACAGCGCGAATTTACGCTGCCGGCTTCGATGCGTCGAAAAATATCTTTCTTGGCGTATGTGATTTTGTTTTTCAGAATGTTTAGTTTTACTTGATATTCGATCTAATAGGAGAAATCTATCAAATGGAAGAATGATCAGAATGAAATGGATGGTGTGACAACGAATGGTATTCTAGTGATGCATCTCGATGGAGATCAATTTGATACGAATTCAAAACCAAGCAAATGGAAAGAAGTATCAGTCTGTGGAAGTGTTTTCGATTTAGGGGAAGGACGACTAAAATTTAACTATCAATTAACAGTAAATTTATCGATAGATATATCATTGAAGATAGAAGAGTTGATTTTTTTCGCTTTAGCCTCCATCGACAACGGATAATATTTTAAATGATGGTAGTCTGATTGATTTATGTGGTGCTACTCTGCTTTGGAGATCGGTTGAAGGACTTAAAAAGACACCGGTAAATATTCTTGACCTGAATAATCTTCCTCGAATATTCAATTCAATTTATTTTTAGACCCGTCGTTTACTTGAACTTGAATTAGATCAGTTGAACTCGAAAAAGCCACAATGTCCTGTTGGATTGAACACGTTAATTATCAAAACTCATCCATTATCTTCGACAACTTCATCATCATCTCCGAATGCATTTGTGTATGTTTCATGCGGACATGTTCATGGAAATCACAAATGGGGCGTAAGAAATGACAATAAAGAATCTCGAGAATGTCCACTTTGTCGAACAATTGGTCCACTCATCCCCATTATTCCCGGCATTGAATCTGCATTTTATGTTATACCAGATACAGATAATGAATCAACCACATCCTATGCTTTTCAACCCTGCGGACATATGACTTCTCAATCCACAGCATTGTATTGGTCAAAGATCAAAGTGCCTTATGGTAAGGCGATTAGCGTGAACGTTTCTTGTTTTTACAGATTGCTTTGCTTTCTTTCAGGAACAAAAGGTTTGAAATCCATATGTCCATTTTGTTCAATAGCACTATCGGAAACGAAACCGTTCGTTCGTTTAATCTTTCAAGATTCCATACATAGACAGTAAAAGAATCCATGTAAACGTTTCTATTTTTTTATGAAATTCTTCCTTTGTGTATGTGTATTATTTTCAAGATTTCATATGTACAATGATCGATTGAAATGCACTTTGTATAGATATATCAGATCGTAACACGTAGTCATTGTTGTTTTCATTTTGATAAATTTCCTTCGAATGAATTTGACAACTCAACTTTTTCATCGATTATTCATCAAAATTTCTATTGAATAAAGACTCCGAATGTCATCTAACCGAGTTTTTGTCAATACGAGCGATCAGATTAAATCATCCAAGGTTTTTCAATGGTAAATTCTATTCTATGACATATACTTCATACAAACTAATGTACTATTGATGAAAGGTCATTAATGTTACACTGAATTGTCGAGGCAAGGTTAAGTTAATTTTTTTGTAGTTATATCCAATCCTTCGAGAAGAACTAATCATGTATAAATAATACATTAGATCGCACACGATCATGTCAATGAATAATGTCTTTGTTCGAAATGAGAAGTTCAATTGAAAAGAAATGTTGTTTTGTGAGTATATCGGATGAAATTTAACTAATTATGTTTATACAATATCCAACAGTCATGTTTGTTGGTTGACGATGTGGATAATATAAACTATTGTAAAGATCATGCTTGTAGAAACATATGAGCGGATTGTAGAAGCGAAGAATAGTCGATTCTATTTAAGCTTTCGACTCGGACCATATTAGTGTGACTGTGGCGTCCTCTCTCGTTAGCCGAATCCGAATATAATATTTTTATGAGTAAAAGATTGTCAATATGTTTATTGTGCACCAAAGATGACTGTGCATCGATTTAGGAGTATTCTCTGGCATTGACAGCGGCCAATAAGTCAAATCTGACTGGCTAATAAGGACTAATGACAATCAGTATGGCAATCGATCAAATAATAAACAACAAACGTCGTGTTTCAGTACAAATAGGCACGTGAATACAGAAATAAATAGAAATCAATCGTTTTCTTGCAGATATCTTGAATAAATCATTGACTGAATCTATCCATGGCTGGTCCCTTATTACGAATTCTTATTTGTTTAAAACCAAATAAATTTCATCGTATGCAAATCGCTGCTCGATACCGTATTCTTGACTTATTAAAACAAATTGCGCAAGACTTGCATTTAACAGTAGATCAGTTACTCCATATTTCTATTTATCGCAATGGACCTAATGGCTGCTCATTACTCTATCCGATGAACAATAGTTTCAATAGCGCACACTATGATGTGTCTGTTACACTTGACAAGTACGGTTTGTCGAGTGACGAAGAATTGTACATTGATTTAAGTGAACTTATTCTTTGTCAACAACAAGATAATGATGAAATCTCAACTAATGATAATCACACGGCCAGTGCTTTTGATAAGTCGGACTACTTTCATCCGACAGCATCATCGGTACATACATCGGATTCGTTGACGTCAAGTTCTATTCCGGCGAAGACAACCAATAATTTATCAACAAAGAAGTCTCTCATCGGTCAACTTATACGATTTGCTGTGCCGGCTGATCATAGTTGTTTATTTTCATCGATTTACTTTGTTCTACATTCAGGAAAATTAGATTTAGAATCCAATAAATATCTACGAAATTTAGTGGCGAATAAAATCGAATCGGATCACATCACCTATTCAGAAGCCATGCTCGGCCAAACAAATTCCGAATACTCGAAATGGATTCGAAGAGGTATGTGTTCATTTCACTTTCTCTTTGCTAGTATTCTCTTCTGCTGCAGACGATTCATGGGGTGGTGGTATCGAACTAGCAATACTGACACAAGAATATGAAATTGAAATTTGTGTTATTAATACCGAATGCGGAGGACGAATTGATTACTTCGGCGAAGATCGACATTTTCCCTATCGGGTTTTTCTTTTGTATGACAATTTACACTACGATCCTGGTAAGTTAGTCTACGTCGATTGTACACACGACACGTTGACCTCCTATGCGTACGAAGTAGTTCGAGAGTAGATGAAATCTTACTGGTGGCGTGTAAATAGGAGTGCGAATGACCGTACTTCTAAGACATCATCGATGTTTTCTTCTTTAGTATATTTGGTTACATTTGATGTTGTTCAACAGAAAGAACTGATCCAAACGAAATTTCATCATAACGATGAAGAAATTCTGGCCCTGGCAAAAGATCTCGCTCAGCAATATAACACATCCACCACTGATGATATCCCGCAATCCACCTCGTTTAAAAAGACTTCATCGGGAACAAGTAGTGAATCCCATTTAATGCATATCAAAATTTGAGAATGGTTCGTTTCGGTTGTTTTCCTCGCCCTCTTTCTTCACATGCACATATTCAAGAACAGTGCCAGCGTGAATTGTTATGTACTAACTTATCAAACTAAAAACCCAACTAGTGTGATCTTTGCTTCTATCATTCTGCGTTAATATTCTTTCAATACGTCTTCTTAATATCAAATATATATGTGTTTACATATATATATACACATACATAGAAATCTATTTTTTGTCTTTTCTTTTCGCACCACCAACGTATGTAAATAAACTATATACATGTCAATCATTACGAGCAGAAAAAAAATAAATACTCTCACAATACATATTTTTTCATTCCTTTTTACCGAGAAAAAATATCGAAAGATATGACATAGAAAAAAACCAACGGTTGTCTTCAATTCAGATTTTGATTTTGTATTGTAAACAAACGAACAACAACAAAAATAAGACAACAATGAAGTAAGTATATCATGCTTTTCATTCACTACGTATGCAATGTATGTTTATATCACCGAAAATATCATGCTAGTCTTGTGTGTGTGATTGCTCGTCTGAAAATGAATGTATGATATCAGTTTGTGTCATTAAAGGATGTCTTTCGATTCGAATTGAGACGAGTAAAGGCTTATCGAATAAAGAATAGTTCGTATCGGCAGATTTTGTGCTTGTTGGCCGAGATATATTGGAAATTATATGATGAGATCATTTTGGAATGAATACGCATATGTCTGTAATTGTTCTAGCCCGGCTAATCTCATTTCACCATCATCGGTGCACGTGGATCGTCCAATAACATATGAAAATGTACCAATACCCTCCAAAGGTAAATGTCTCGATTCGATTTTTATCTCAAATTGATTATCATCTATCTGATTTCTATCTCGATGA
Source organism: Adineta ricciae (assembly GCA_905250025.1). Classification (NCBI taxonomy): domain Eukaryota; kingdom Metazoa; phylum Rotifera; class Eurotatoria; order Adinetida; family Adinetidae; genus Adineta; species Adineta ricciae. The sequence goes on along the minus strand of CAJNOJ010000160.1, from coordinate 137,669 downwards.
CTTGTCGACTTGTTTTTCATCTCCCATTCTAGGCAAGGAAGTAAAGTTCACTGATAGGTAATATTCTTTTGCTCAGCATTTTAGTTTCTGCTATTACGACGTCTCTAATTAACCTAAATCATCACGTTCTTCATCTCCTCCTTACATAGGTAATCATGTGACAAGTATTTTATAGCGTTCTTCAGCTTCTGCTTTGTCGACATAGCACACTATGCCTTTTCTGATGTGCATACGCACACACACACACACACAAATAACTACATTCTAAGATTGTAGTGTACAGACTAATACTTCACTCGTTCGTCTTGTTTTAATTACGAAGAAAACAATTTCATCGTGCAAATTCAGTTTGTTGTTAATGTAATTATTCAGTACATGATACTCTTCATACCGAACGAAAACTGTTTCTTTTCACTTCTATACAGGAATGAAAAAAGAATAAGGCCATCAGAATCTCGCCTCTTCTTTTTCTCTCGTTTCAAAACAAGTATTCGATTGTCATTGAGTACGAGACATATTGCATAGCACATTCATTTCTTGTTTTTATCTTCCTGAAAAAAAAAACAACAATCTTTCGAGATGTCGGGTCGGTCGGCTAAAAGTGATCAAGAAGGATCTGTAACAGATGTGAAGAAAAATAATGTGAAAGTCGATTTCAATGCTTGGCGGAAACGCCGCTCGTTTGTTGAGATGGATAGTCCGTTGATGTGTCAGAAAGAACCCAATGAAGGTAAATACCGATGTTCGATGTCATTTTTCTTTGAATAGAAAATTCTGTCTAGTCAAAAACAAAGAACGAAAGCTATTTTTCTATTTTAGCATGCCGAGATCGACTTGTTCGAACGCCAACAATCATTGTACGTAAAATTATTATTCCCTGATCATGTACGTCTCTTGTTTTTTATGTTTCAGGCCATGGCTGGCTTGCCGGCTCGAGGCAAAGTAAGATTTCCTAAGTGATGTCGAAATGTTATCGTGTTTTTTCGTCAAACAAAGACATACATTTCACGTAAATTGGCTCGTTATCTTCATTGGATTGGAATCAAAACAAAAGGTACGAGATACGATTTCTTTTCTCCAACTTTCAAACAAGGATGACTGATTTGAATATGAATACGAAATGACTTGTTCGAAATCGAAGAAAGGTCATAAGTATTAACATTTACTGTAGCATTTAATACGAGAGTAAAGTCTAACGAGTTTTAAGTACACGTCCGATAATCTTGCTGTCGTCTTCTAGTGTTCAATGTCGGTGAATATCGACGTGCTGTAACAGAACATGCATACAAAGACTTTTTCGATCCGGATAATGCCGAAGCGGTCGCGATCTTGAAGTATGCAAATTTTTCGATTGAATGTTAAAAAGAGAATGTTGGGATTTAGTCAATGTATTCAACAAGCTCTCGACGATGCTTGTCAGTATCTGTCTGAAGATGGCGAAGTAGCTATATTCGATGCAACGAATATTTCACGCGAACGGCGTCGATTCATTCACAACTATTGTACGCAGACACACAGTTTTCGTGTATTTTTTGTTGAATCAATCTGTGATTCACAAGAAATCATTGAGGCGAACATCAAAGTGTGTAGGAAGAAGAAAAGCGAATGAAGAAAGGAAGTTTCGTTTTATTCATAGGAAGTGAAATTGAAGAGTCCGGACTATAAAGATCTTTCGCAGGAAGAAGCTGTTGCAGACTTTCTTTTGCGTATTCAGCAATATGAAAAACGCTACGAACCAATTGATGATAAAACCGACGAAAGAAATTTCTCTTTTATCAAAATCTTCAATTGCGGCGAACGTTTTCTCGTTCATAAAATTGCTGGTAAGTTCGTTCATACTCTTGGAAAATCAAGCGAACTCTCTATTCGATCTAGGGCATATTCAAAGTCGAGTTGTTTACTTTCTCATGAATATTCATGTGACACCACGCACAATTTATTTAACACGAGTAAATCGAAATGATGTTCTAGACTATAATCTTTTTCCTTTTTCAGCATGGTGAATCGGAGCTGAATGTTCAACAACGCATCGGAGGGGATTCACCATTATCGCCGCAAGGAAAATCGGTATGCGTAGATGGTCACCGAAAGTCTTTCGTCTGAAATATTCAAAATTTTCCTTTTAGTATGCTGATGCACTCGCAGAATACATGGCCAGTGGTGAGTTTTATAGAACACAACTGGAAGAAGTCTGTTTTTATTGTCTAATAGAAAATATTCCTGATCTCATTGTTTGGACAAGTCAGATGCAAAGAACGATTCAGACAGCAGCAAATATCGAGGCACCGAAAGAACAATGGAAAGCTCTGAACGAAATCAATGCGGTAGATATGTCCGACGGAAGAGATTCTTTGTTAATCATCTAATTTCCAGGGTATATGTGAAGGTTTGACATATATGGAAATAGCACAAAAGTTCCCGGAGGAATTTTCTGCACGTGATCAAGGCAAATACTATTACCGATATCCAGGCGGAGAGGTACCGTACCTTGGCAAAAACTGAGAGGAGTAAGCGGATAAATCTTTGAAATTTCAGTCTTATCAAGATCTGGTTGCCCGGCTCGAGCCTGTTATCATGGAACTCGAACGCGCTGAGAATGTTCTCGTTGTTTGTCATCAAGCAGTTGCACGGTGCATTCTCGCCTATTTTCTGAACAAAGATGCTGGTACGATTCAGTCATTCTTCTATCTGACTATGTGAATCTATTCAAATCGTTTCAGAGGATCTTCCATATACAAAAGTGCCGTTACACACTGTTATTAAATTAACTCCCATGGCGTATGGTTGTTTAATGGAATGTATCCCATTAAATATTGATGCTGTAAATACTCATCGCGAGAAACCCAAAGTTTGTTCAATACATTTCTCTTGCAAAGAGTCATTCCTGATTTTCGTTTGTATAGAACTGTCGACCTGATCGAACATTATCCGAAGCGCTAAATGAATTCCTTGAAGAGCCAGCTGATACAAGCAAAGTACGAACAAAGAGCGAAATTGTCTATAAAAGCGATGGAACAAAGATAGAAACGATCGACACTGACGGTAATATTCTCGATGATTATGGTGGTGATGCAACAAGTGATCCAAGTTTTATTTAATAATTATTTTCTGATATCTATTATATAGCTGGAACAAGAAGACAAATAATTGTGAATTACTTCTTTCTTTCTTTCTTACTTTGTATCATCCTAGAGCTACCTCTGTGCTATTTTTCTTACAAACCCTTTTCTTTTAGTCATCTGTCCATCAGTTTATGTTTTGGTTTTAAAACAAAAGGAAAAAGAACCACATAATAAATTTAGTTCACCAAACATTGTAGAGAAAATCATTTGCTTTCATTAGACAAACGATTTAGTCATTCATTTTCGTCTACATATCGATATATATGACTCAATAAGATGAGCATCGTTATTTCATATTCACTCTTCTCTTTCTAATGATGGTTGTTTGTGCCCTAAGAGAACATATTTCCTTTTATACAAAGTGAATATCAAGGTACGAGTACAACTAATGAATGCTTTCGATAAGCATCTTGCTTCAAGCCAAACTCAACGCATGAAAACTTATGTGAATGATTAGCAATGAAGAAGAACAAACTTTCATGTTGATCATTAAGTATTCACTTGCATAGAAATTTAGTCACACATTCTTCAAATGACGACGAGAAATTCTTTGAGTTTGAATAGAGAAGGAAAAGAAATCGAATCTATATGCTAATTCATACTTCTAAAACGGATATATGAACTCCTTGTTGACACGTAACACATCTCTTCAACTAGAAAAAACCGAAATACTTTCATCCGAAGAAAAACATCGTCCGAGTCAAGTGCTTTTGTTTGTCTATGCCTTTCTCTAATGATAGTGTCTGCTTTATATTTTTTTGTTTTGATATGTCACACTTCTTTTCCATTTAATACGACTGATGACCACAAGGGGTGGCGAGGAAAAAAATGTTCACGCTCGAAAATAATGCGAGACAGTAAGATCAAAGCATGGCGCTACGTCGATCGCCAGCTGTTTGCACAAGCAACGAATCGTTGAACAAACTTTTCTCTTTTCCTTTTCTCTCTTTCGTTCGATGAGCGAACGAAAACGGCAAATTTTCAACGTTCGGCGCAACGACGTTCTCCATCACATCGAAGAGAAAAAGAAACGAACGAGTCAGCATCATTTTGTTTGTACAGTAGCTATAGCAGGCGAACGAACGATCACACGCGCATATGTGTTTTTCTCTTTCTTTCTTCTAACGATCGAATCAATCGTCATTGAACGAGCAACATTGTGTCTTTGTTCATATCTACACGTCCAGTTCGTTTCCTAGCCAGCTTATTCGCAGTTTCAGACGAACGAAGACGGGAAAAGAACGACGCGTGTATTTTGTTTCAATTTAAACAAAAGACGTCGACAGAGATTTGAAAATCAATATCTTCACAGCATGACAAGAACGCATAAAGGTAAAGTAAACAAAAGACTCAAAGATCTGTCAAAAACTTTCTTCTCCTAGTAATGATTGAACGATTATGCATATATATCGTTTCTTTCTTTTTTTTTTTCTTCGTCCAACGTTAACTATTCATACATGCAATCTTTTGCTAGGCGATTATCGTTCATTAGGTACCTTATTTTTCTATTCCCAAGAAGCATACAGAACGCAGAGTTAGTCTCATTAACTGAAAAAAGCCTGCTGTCGTCACTACCATCATTCCTCGTTAAGTATCGTTAAAAGGAACTTATTTTTTGCTCGATTTGTTGCTTGTCAACTATTCCACAAAATCTTTCGCACGTCCGCTAACAAGAGAGAGAGGGAGAGAGGGCATCTGCTCATCTTCTCATACGATTGCATCATAACTTTAAACAAGTTATTAGAAATATGTTGAAGAAAAAAAAGAAAGCTGTTGAGGCATTTTTAGATGTGCACTTTAGATAACCGATATGTATAAATATTCTTTTCGATCTAATTGTATTCGAAGTAGAGGTAGACCTATTATCCAATTATTATAATTTTTTATCGAACGTACATCAATTTAATATAGAAAAAAATGTTAACAGCTATGTGCAAGGAGAATTCTATCTTCGTTCGTTCGTTCTCTCATTTCATTTTTATCCCTTTTAACCTTCGTGAAACATTTTCATTGAATGCGACAACAGCTATTTCATCGTTTGAAATAGTTCAACATCTTATCTCGATGATTTACTAGTCCATACATAATCGTTCGTTTTGTTCTCACGTCTTATGAAAGATGACAAAGATTTATCTCTCCCTATTCTTTTTCTCCTTTCTTCGTTTGAATGCATGAATGAGACATGCATACATTCAGACAGACATGATGTATTACTTTGTATTTATTCATTTACTGTTCTTTTTTTAGAGCTTGTATAGATACTCAAATTAATCTTAACGAATACGAAACAAAGAACATGCTACATCAACAACATTCACGTTTATCGAATAGTGACGATGATTCAGGTTGTGCTCTGGAAGAATATGCCTGGTGTCCCCCTGGCCTCAAAGCAGAACAAGTATGTACTATGGAAGATTAGATGATTACATTGATCGACTCGTACATTTGTAGGTTCGACAATTTTTCAAATGTTTTCCTGAGGACAAAGTTCCATTTCTTAATTCGATTGGAGAGAAATATCGAACGGTAATTGAAAAAGTTCACCTGATTTGCTTCAGTTTCTTTTATTGATTATGTTCATTCTTATGTAATAGCGAATGCTTGAAGAACAATTACCCCCTCATGATTCAGATCCAAAATATTGTCGTGTATTAAATGAAGATGAAAAAAACGAATTGAGAATATTCAATGAACAACAACGACATAATGCACTTGGTCGTGGTTCAGCAAGACAATTACCATTAACACAATCGCCTATGCCATGTCGTGGAGTAAGTTCAACACTCAAATTTGAACACGTTCAAATCGATGATGACATAAGATCAAGAGATCATATCCGATTTCAAACTTTTGACATCTAAGGTTAGAAGCACACGGTGGTGGGAAGATTTTTCCACTCTGATCGCGCAAGCGTTAAAAGAGGCGTTTTCGTTAAGTAGAAGTGTTCAACCTTTTTGATGTCGATCAATCTTTCTCGAGAGGCAAAAGAAAATCAGATGAAATGATAACAATGTAGTACAAATAGATATGCATCATGAAAGAAAATCATCATCAAACGATAGACTAGTTAATTGTTGGTCGACGGATAGACAAAGTAAAAGTTCACTGATTAAACGAAGCAACAAGTGAGTTTGACATTTCGACTAACACTAAGTGTGAAATCAAAAACAGATAAAATGATAAGAATAATCATATATCTTCCACTCATAATTACTTTTGCTTTTTCTAGTGTCAAAAACTGATTGATTCAGGTTCGATATGTGTATTTGCCGAGCGAGCCGGTCGTACTGGTCTTTGGCATCCTCAATGTTTTACTTGTACTCAATGTAAAGAATTCCTCGTTAATCTAATCTATTTCCACAAAGACGGTCAACTTTATTGCGGTCGACATCATGCTGAACTGTACAAACCACGATGTACAGCATGTGATGAGGTAAGGCAAGAAGAATGATAATCAATCATTAGAATAGAAAAAACGAACAATTGCTCTTCAAAAGAAATTATAATTGATTGTATAATCATTAAAAAATAATCATAGAGGAGAACCGGTAGACACTCGAATACGTGTATATATACACATACGTCGATGTAGGAGTAAAAACAGTTGAAAATTATTAGGTTACTTGCTTGACAATACACATTTATGGATAAAAGACCATTACCACTTCGACGTAAGGTATTGAGTGATGACAAATTCATAGTTCATTGATATACTTATGTTCGACATGTGTTTACATATGTCAAAAGTCTCGATGTTTTGTTTATCATGCTAGATGAACGCGTTTAGTGTAATTGACTACTATGATGTGAACTAATTTGTTTTCTTGTTTATCTGTGTAGATTATCTTCAGTGATGAATGCACGGAAGCTGAAGGTTACAGTTGGCATATGGATCATTTTTGTTGTTCGAATTGTAAGAAGCGCTTGGGTGGAGATCGTTATGTAATGCGTCAAAGTCAACCCTTTTGTTTGAATTGCTTTGAAACCATGTATGCAGAATATTGTGACACATGCGGTGAACGCATTGAAACTGACCAACCTCAAATGGCACACGAGTCCCAACACTGGCATGCAACGGACGCATGTTTTTATTGCTATACATGTCGAATTCCACTTCATAATCGTGGCTTTTTCCCACGTTACGGAGCATTGTTTTGTTCCAATGAATGTGCATCCCAACGAAACAACCGTTCGATCAATTCGAAACTACTCCAACAGAGCAAATATCAACAAGGTCCTGATATTATTCCCACGTCATATACACATACAAATCAACATGTACGAGTTCTTCCTCCTCGTCCAAAACTTCCATCTCATCAGCAACCGCCTCGACGAGTCAAAGATCAAACAGGCTACGTCTCCGATGGTGCTGGTATGCAAAAGTCCAAACGTGACTATACGAGTGGTTATATGTCTGATGGCACAGGCAGCCGTCGTTACAATCGCCATCAACAACCACAAGTGTTTCTTCAATATCAAACATCGCCTCCGAACGCGTCACATCATCAACAACAGATCAATATCACGCGCAGTCGTTCACGTGAACCAATTCAATTCTATAATGACTTAAATCTTGAACAACTTGATCGACACGGTGCTACCTTAGAAATAGCTCGATGTTCCACATCGAAATCGTCACGCGCATCGCTACCCGATCTAAGTAACAAATCTGTCTCGAAACCAAAAACGAAAGTCTATCCAACCATATCCCAAGAAACATTAATCGATCAGCCAAGTCGAGTAAAGAACTTCGATTCCAACGAAATCATGTATCCTATTTCTCGACCAAAATTGAGTACGACGACACAATTTCCGCGTTCGCGTTCATTGAACGGCTCAGCACGTTTCACCAAACAACATCATGTACGATTTGTTGATGATGAAAAGGACAAAACATACAAACGCTCACCAACAATGAGTTATCGATCGAAGAAAAATGCTTCGTCAATACGTCGTTCATCTTCATCATCATCATCCGACGATGACGACGATGAAGAAGATGATTTGAATTCAATTTATTACCAATACGACATCCACGGTAATCGTCTACGAAAGCCGATTAACTACGGAACAAAAATTAGTTATGTGGATGAATGTGGTCTTGGAGTGAATACAATCAATCCATCGTTAATGAAGAAATCAATGACATTGAATAAAAAGGACAAGAAAAGTAGTGGAGGACGAAGGAAGAAAGATTGTATTATTAGTTAATTATCTGTATAATTTTCAAATCGAATATGTGCTCTCCTTATTTAAGAATATTGTTGATGTGTACGAAAAATTTTTCTTGTTTGTTTTTTTTTGCGAAAGTTCTTATTATTTTTTTTTCTTCTTTTGATTTGTGTGTGTATTTCGACACGACAAATTGTTAAATGATTAATATTGAAAGAATATTCACAAAGTAATTCTCAACATGATTACTTTCATCGATAGAGAAAAAGATCTGCGGCGGATTGAGAGTGTCGATAATCGGAAAAGGAGTTTTGCTGAGGTTTACTCGACAGATTCATAAAGGCATGCATTGATGTTCGTTCGCGTTTCGTATTCGCATGTCCAACTGGAACTTTGTCATGCGCAGCTGATTTCTGTTGATCGGACATGACACCATGAGGATTGAATTGATGAATAGTCGGACCGCGATGTTTGCGGCGCATTTGAATGACAAAATCTTTCATTTGATCTTTGGTCAAATAAACTGTTAAGATTCTAATTATAATCGTATTAGAGAATGATCGATTGAGAATGTAAAATGACTTACGTGGCAACTACAACTAGGAAAAGACAAGCGATAATGATGAGAAAAACTTTATTGGAGATCATGGGTTTGACTGAGGATTTCTCTTCGATTGCTTGTCGACGAGTGTCATTGCGAATGAATTGATGGAAAAAATATTGTTCAGGTCGGGTGAGAAGAAAGATAAAGAGGAGAAGTTTCATCGGAGAAGTATCTCTACGTTTGAGAGGTAAACTGAACTATTGGAGATATTTTAGTTGACTAGGGATTTATGTGAATAACGGCGCCTAGTAATTTTTTCCTTTTTTTTATTTGTAAAATCAAACGGTGAACAAAGAAAAATGCATCACGCAATCGTTTTTGCATGGCGGTGACAGAATTCGAGTATTCGTTGACATGCTTCTTCTGTCTTCTCCATCGGCGTTGTAAGAACGATACGAATAAAATTATCAATACCAAATACCTAAAGAAAAACACGAAGAGGTAATGTTTTCGATGCTAAGATTTCGTTTACGGAGGCAGGGAGACATGAAATCGATTCTTCACAGAGTAGTTTTGTAAAAAATTCTTTATCGTCTTGAATATCAAGAAAAGCTGATGGATTAATTGCGATCAGCATGTACATTGCACCTAAAGAATCGAAATATAGAATGGAAAAGCAAAGAGAAGAGAGCGATTTTACCTTGCGGCATAGTTGGACGGAGACCTGGCGCTTCTAAAAGCGAATTATAAACGAATTCTGCATTGTTCTAAATCAATTTTGAGACGAGAAAGAAATGTATTGCATGTTGTTGAAAAAAATGGAGTTACCTGAAGTTGTTGAAGAATATCATCGTAGTAAGAATCAGGTGTTTCAGAAAGAATATGAGACATGGCTGCTTGTGTGACTGAGTTCGGACCGAGGATACGACTGGATAAATCCATTAAACCTGGTTTAATCGTGTCTGAAGATAAAGATATTTTCTGAAAAATCATATTTGTTGACGGAGGGAAGTATACCTTTAAAAAGATTATGTCTATCATGAATTACAATCCAGCCAACACGCCAACCTGGACAGATAAATCGCTTCGAAATGCCGCCGCATGAAAGTACAGGAACATTTTCGGAGAGCATTCCAAGAAAATGAAATTGGTTACCACTGAAGATCTGCAATGGAGATCAACTGAAACGTTCAGTTTTGTTCATCTCGAAAATCTTACCATATCCGCATAGATTTCATCGGCAATGATAGGCAAATGATTTCTTTCACAAATATTTATCAGTTGGCGAAGATGTTCTTCCGAATAAACAGCACCGCATGGATTACTGGGATTATTAATTAGAACAGCCCGTGTTCGGTCGTCGATCAATGATTCCAGATGACTTAAATCAGCCCGCCATTGTTCATTCGGCTGAAATTCAAACTCGAACAAGACATGCAACAAAACATTGCTTCAATTTACCAATAAATCATAAAATCGAGGTTCAATACCAAGCGATTGACATAGTGTTACATAAAGTGAAAAACCAGGTCTTGGAAGTAGAATATTATCACCTGAATCAGCCAGACCATCAACACACATTTCTAATGCATGAGAACAACCACTAGTTAAAATAACATCCTACGATAAAAACAACCGAGAAAATGTTTGCTTTTCATGATAGATTTCCTTATACTTCAGGTTTGACAATGTAATTAGATCGAGACCAAAACTGAGCGACTGCTCTTCGTGCATCTAATGTACCGAACGATGGTGCATAGCCATGACACGTCGGTAATTGTACAGCTTCGACAATCGCTTCCAGAGCTTCAACAGGCGGCAACATATTTCCATAATGCGTTGGATCACCAATTGATAACGAAATCATCTCTTTAGCTGGATTAGGACTTATTTTCATTCGATCAACAATACGTCTGATGGGATTGATTGTATTTCTTGCGCTACGTGATGCTTGAATCGGTAGCCAAGTTCCTTTCATTCCGTTAGTCATCGGCTTCTCCATGGTTGAAATTTTCTCGTCTGAATAGTGCTATAGAAGAAAAAATGTATCGCGTATATTTTATAGAAAGAGATTTATCATCTACGTACTGCGAATATTTTCTAAGCACGTGAATGAAAGTGACTACTGACATTATTTGTATCAGAGTGTGTAAATAAAGCATCTTACATATTTTAATCGTCCTTATCTATCTTTCATTCTTCTGCTGCATGAATATATATATGTATCTTCACTTAACGTTTTCTTTTCTTTGAATTTTCTTTTCTTGCATGTTGTTGTTTAGTTCTGAGAGTAAGATATGTTGTAAGCATGTTAGATTAGAGGTTTGATATCAAAACAGAAGAGAGGTGTGGTTCGTTAGACGAACATGCCTGATCACTGTCCGTCACATGTGACAACAGAATGAAAATTCGAGATAAGAAATCAAACGAAAGTAAATAACGTTCAGTAAAATTTGGTTACTATCTTCGCAATACGGCCGACAAGATATCCATGACGTGTTCATTACGCTTTTGATGACTCATGCGTCATGTTTATCGATTTAATCGAGAAAGGACGAAACAAAACTGATAGTGAAATGTTTTCTCGGATTAGAAAAATGATGTTGACGATGATGAATGGCACATTGTTTCAAATAACCTCCCGCGAAAGGTATTTTCCCAATTTGATCTGGTGTGTATGCATGAATTAAATAATGAATCGAATCATATCGAATGTAATTAATCAGTAAACCCGATACTAATGCATTAGGATCAGGCACATGGAGAATGTTGAACACACACCAGATAAGAAAAGCTTGTGCGCCTAGTTCATAAACTGGAGAAAAGACATGCCAGAGATCAGTTGGGGCAACATGATGAATTCCGTGTAGGAAAAAATGAAATTTTTGGGAACGGATGCCGACGACTGGTAGATGAAAAAGAAAGCGATGAAATACATATTCCATTGGAAACCAAAGGAGCAATCCGGTGCATATCCACATGAATCGAAGGAATGTCATTGGTGTTGTCAGATAGTAAATAACGAACGGCCAAAATAGTAACGGTAGGAATGGCGGAGATTTTGTTAGTAGAATATTCCAAAATTTCTGTTCGTACAAACGAACTTCGTTCACATGTACTGTTTTATTTGAATAAACCCATTCTTCGTATTGCTGAGGACTTAAATTCATCGCATCTTCTCGGGTGTAATACGTTTCACCGGTTACGGGATCGACCCGAGGCGTCGGAATCTTTGAAAATGTCATACATGAAATGAAAACGTCGGTGCTAGTCGTATTTTTTATCTTTGTTTATTTTCAAATAAAACATGACTCATTATGATGAAGCAAAGATAAAACAATATCGTCAAAAAGTCTTTCTTTCTATAATTTAAATTGTTTAACAAAGAACATGATAATTTGATTAAATCCTCGTCGACTAATTATATGTCCAACTCGATCTTCGACAACAATTTGTAAATTATCTTGAAGGCCATGTTGTCGCAATAGGTCGAAACCTGGTTTGACTTCGTCCCAGCAGATTCGATCATCATCCTTACCATGTAAGACTAAAATCGGCACTTGTCGTGCATGCTCACCTAGAAATTCTTGAATTCTATCGAGATATGCAACATGACCACTACAACAAATGATTCCGCCCAATAGTTTCGGAAATCTCAGACCAGTCATTAATGCTAAGCAAGCGCCTTGACTACAAAAAAAGAAATGCAAACTTTTTGAACCGAATGTTTCCTTTTATCGAAGACAAATACCTGAAACCACCGATAATAAGCTGTGTTGAATCTTTAACGAGCTCGATCTCACCATCGATTAATTCATTGATCCATTTCACGATGGGCAAACCGTGTTCGACAGTTGCTGCCTCTTCCCCATACCAACTTTGTACGAAATGTTGTTGACCTTGAATCGTATGCCATCGTTTAGGTGCATTTGGCAGAACAATTCTTGTATTCGGAGGTTGAATTTGACTAAAGATGTCTTTACAGCCCTCTGAACTATCGCCGAATCCATGGAACCAAATGATCGAATGGAGATGTGTTCCCATCGGCTCGATAATATGTGCAGTATCAATAAGTTTTTTCATGGACGACGGCGTAGACATGTCGACTTTATTGATTAGTGAAGGAAACACACATGAAGTATGTACGTATATATCATGGATAAGAGTGATATGCATCGATTCACACATGTGTGTTTTTCGTTCATTGTATTAGCGGAGGGAGAAAGAAAAGTACGACTAGTAGCAAGGACTTTGATATGTGTTTGGTGAGATAGAATTCAGGTAATGTAGCTTATATTATCACTGTGCGAAAGAAAAAAAATCGATACACCGAGATGATTTGTCTGAACAGAAAAGAGCAAAGTATTTAAAATCGTGTTATTATATAACCGAAATTATCATCGAAATCGGCAACTGTCTGGTTGGATATGAGAAGATTGAATAGAGATTGATTGTTGAGAACATGCGAACTAAATGCATGCCAACTGAATTTGCTACTCTGTGTATTGAAATTTGCACGTGTTAAGATCGTTTCAATCCGTTGCAGTAAATCTTCTTTAGCTGTTGGAATATCCAATAGATCGAACATGTCATTGAGAACATTATTCAATTGTTCTTTGGTTAAATATTTCTCCTTGTCTTTGTCGTAGAGATTCAGAATCAATCGTAATTTATCTTCAACGAAACCTTGATTAATAAGAATATTAAATACAAAGAATTCTTCGAAATCTAATTGTTTATCTTGATTTACATCTAACAAACGAAACAATCGTTTCATCATGGATTTTGCCGGTCGTTTGCCGTTGGCAGTGTTTTTCGACTGAATTTGCTGTAGATAAAAGAGAAATTCTTTATAAGAAAGACCACGAGGATAGCAGTGATTGAAACGTTCGTACCATTCTTCAACATCTTCTTTCGGCAAATGACATTGTCGACTTAGTTTATCCAATTGATTGGCATCTAAAGGTGGCGGAACACGCGAACGAAATAAACTTTTCATATCTAAAACTAACGAAAGGCGCTCCTGTCAAAGGTGAATTTCATTCAAAGAAACACATCGCTCTTCGCACACGCTCGTTTTTCTGCTAAATGTATGCACATAATAAATATTGACTAATTGCAATTCCTATGTAAATATACGCATGAAACTCACCGTCTAAAACAAGATTTTGCGCCACGCGAGTCTCAACCAGAACAAAACAAAGTACTCGATGATTGGTTCTAAGAGTAATCTATCCTACTTAATTATTAATCTAACTATGTTGTTTTGTTGATAGTTAGAAGAAAGGAAGACAAAAGGTATGTTTAGGGTAGTCTCTTTCTTCTAATGATGCATGTATAAAAATATTTGTTTCTTTCGTTCGTACTTTTACTACGTTCGTCATTTTATTTTCAAGCCCATGGTGTAGTTGTTTTTTTCCACCTACGAACTTCGTACAGAACATATACATTGCGAAAGCAAATAATATTTATGTCATAGATATTTGTAAAGAATGAAGAAAACGAATCAAAAACACACATGCAAAATGTGTCACTACTAAGGTTAATGTGCCATTAGCCATTATGTGAGAGAAGAAGTTTGATTTTAATACATTTCTCTTCATACCTTACGACACTGATTGATAGAATTTTAGAGTTTATAAATGATCAGTGACGATAAAAGATAAGATATGGATCCTGCTAACCAAGAATAACTTCCTTCACTATCGTATTTTCCACCGTAAAGAAAATATCCGCCGCCGACGAGGAAGCCAATCGCTCCGAACAAAGATAGTAGTATCATTAGTTTTAAGAGTGTATATTTTGATAATTTCATTTGTTCTCGGATCAGTGCCCATAGAGAGTTAAGGAGACTTAAACTTGCACCGCAACGATACAACCAATTGCCTACAAGTGCTCCGCCATGACTGAAACTAGGCCAGAATGCTATTGAACCGACGATAAACAGAAATCCAGAAACACTTCCAATGGTATTCCGACAAAACGATACTGCTAAATCCATATTCAACGACTGATTGTCATCCGACAATATATTTTCAGATGAATACACAGATTGAAAGTTGTTGTGTAATTGTTGTAGTGAAGCCAAAGCAAATAAACAAGAACCAATAGTAAATGTTAGAACACCTGTTTGGTACAAAGAACTAACTGCAGAAAAATGCGGATGAAATAGAACTGAACCAATAATAAAAAGACATGAACCGCTAACATACAACAGTATGTTGAGATGAAATTTCCAATGCATGTTTAGTTGTAGTTTTATTAAAAGTGTTTAGATAACTGACGAATCACTGATAAGAACGTTAAAAAGTATATGCACTCTGGATATCATATAAATAAACAACAAATAAAGCGGTCTTTTTTTTTCGGTGAGTTCATTGAAGTTCTTGTAACTAGAGAACTTTCATAAAGGGTGAACAATTATCCATTGTGACGTTCGTTATTCGAACAGACGAAGGTTTCTGGATCAAATACTTACTGAGTTTTATATCCGAAACTTCTTCAACCTTGGAACTAATGACAGATGGCGATAAAAGTTTCTTTGACATAATGAATTGTAGCATTTGAACTCGACAAATCATCATCCGAACATTCAAAACGGTAGACACGCAATTAACCTAGATGATTTCTCGTCATGCTATCACAAAAATCTCGATCCCGGATCAACTACAGCACTTCTTTTCTATCCAGCCTAATAGTTAGACGAAGATTCATTCTAAAATCTTCATTTTGATACAATAAGTATGATAAGTACGATGACCTGGAAAAATTCTCGTGTAAACTAAGGACGAATAAATATCACAGCAGACAATAATTTCTAGTGTCTCGAATCATTCGACAGCTGCATGATGGATAATCAGTTATATTTATACATACATGTTCGCCTTTAGCAACGCATTTCACTAAGCTGATTTTCACTAACGACTATAGTTTTCCTATCAGCAAGTTTGTCTAAATTTGAACTAGCTGTACGCGATACAATGTCATTCGTATGAGTGCAAACAACCGGTATGTACTCTTAAGAGGAAAATCATTTGGTTGTGCTTTATAATTATTTGCGAAACGAGATGTTCTCTCGATGAAATCAGATATAAATTGTTCTTAGATTTCAGCACTTGCACACAACAGTTTTGAAGTACCATCTCATTGGTAATTACTTGCATGCATTTTGACATGTTAGATATCTACTTTTAGTTCGTCACATATAGCCAGTTTGAGATTTTGTTTAGAAGCCGGCTTTTAAAAGAACGCACACTTGTATTCTACTTTTCATCAATCGAACCGGCAATATCAAAGAGTTTAACAATAAACAGCACTCGACTTATTATATTCGTCATCAGTTGCGCATTAACAAAGGAAAAGAGCAATTTTCTAGTCAAACGAATCAAAGAAAATATCACAGCGGGACATTTTCCATGTTTTTAACGTTCATATAAAATGCCGATGTTTCATACCTCAGATCGTGATCTTTTGGGTACTTTGAAAAAGATCAGGATCACAGGTGGTAAGCATAAGACGTAGATTCGAGCGTATTCAATCAAACTAACGCTCACTCGATGCGCAATCTAAAAACATCATTTTAATTCCTTGACATAGTGGTACCGTTCGCATTGAATGCTGATCTCTAGTGCTTGTTCAAAACTGCAGATGTCAAGCACGCTATGTATACTCCATTGTGTTTTTGCAATCATGTCAAGCTCTTTCTTCTCCGCCTTGTTCATGTCAGAAGCAGCATTGTACTCGGTAACAATTTGTTCTTTTTTACATTAGATGTGTTAACGTATTGCGTGTAGATTTGTGTTCTGCTCTTGGGTTTGGCTAAAAATCATGTACGTTCGTGTATATCGACAGTAATTAGATGATTAACTAGATATGACAAAGTAAAGTTGAGAACTTTCTAATTAGCGATTATTACTCAGCGAATTCTTGGTCGTATGTGAGAAGGGTGTCAGTTTATTGCGAATAGTTTTCTTTTTTTTTCTTAGGTTGTATCAACATCTGCGCAGCTTTCTTTGAATATATTCTTGCGCTCACGCACTGCATAGGGAGTCTTTTGTCGAGAGATGAGATCGTGTTTGTCACATTTTGTGAGAGAAACACGCTCGCATGTATTAAATATCATTTTGATGAATATTAGTTGAAATGAAGGATTCTAAATTTTCCTTTTCCTCCTCACTCTCTATTCTAGTGCGATACGAACGAGTTCATTTTAGCAGATAAAACGCATGTTGAACTCAGACGGCTCATTACAAAGATGCTTATCTCTCTATTTTTTTTAGCCCTTAATCATAGATTATTCTCTGAGACATGTCCAAATTCATAATTTTATCGGTAGAGAAAAGTAATTTAATCACGAACTTACTACAGGGAAGCGTTTTCTTTTTAACTGAGTCTTGGAAGGAGATGTTCATGTTTGGGATGTACCTCTCCATCATTTATCTCATAGTATTAGTCTTTGCTACGCAGAGATAAGAGAGTAGATAGACGAATGAGAACATTCAATCAAAGTGACTTTCGTCAGAAGAGATATTTTTGGAAAATAGATGGAAACTTAGAATTTATAGTAGCTATCATCAGAAAAATAACAATTATGTTAATTTACTTGAAGTTGATATGATTATACCAGTGGGTTTTTGCGGAAAAAAAAACTCTATTTGCGCTGCTAGTTTCTTCCTGTGTGCCGCTATAGGAAAAGAACTACATAGTTTGTAATCATATTTGGAAATTTATGTAGTCAGCTTTAATAACATCGTTTCATCATTGCTAAATGCTTAATCTTGCGCCACATTCTCGTTCTTGGTTAATAGTCCGATCAACCATCGTCTAACTACTTTGTTCAGTACTGAGCAATGTCAGTTTCATTCGTTTTGTGAGCACATCGAGACGAGAAAACAGGACATGCAAATTATCTTCTAGTGTGTGTGTGTGTGTGTTTTGTTTATATCTTTTCTATGAAGAAAGCACTTAGAACTTCATTGATACAGAAGGGAGAAAAGAATGAAAGAGGAGACAAGTTCTCGGCTATTCCCGGACAAAAGACATTTTTATTAAGAAGAATTGTAAGATAATTGAATATGAGGGATCTTCTTCTGCTTCGATTCGAAGCATCGAACTAGATTTACATTCGAATCGAATACTTATTTGAATACATAAATAATCAATAATGTGACCATGTAGATAAATATTCAGTTTTTCTTCGCCGTCAATAATTCGAAATAATCATAGCAATCTACTTCTCATTCTAGTTCTCAACTAATGTCATCGTCATTTATCGACACCTATGAATTATCAACCGTCGAAATCAATTCTGTGCTGTTATCACGCGTTCGCACAATAGTCAAATTCTACATCTGGCCATTGTTGGTCGTCTTCGGTTTAACGGGCAATTGTTTCTCGATTCTCGTTCTCACACGTCGACGATTGATACGTACGAGTACAAATAATTATCTAACAGTTCTCGCCGTGTTCGATTCATGTTATCTGATCTTTACATTGCTATTGAACATCGCTTCACATTCGAAATTTACTCAATATACAATCACTCAAACCTTCACGCATGCTCTACGTCCACTCGCTGATTTCTCGTCGAACACAGCAACATGGTTAATCGTTTGTTTTACACTTGAACGCACCTTAGCCGTAGCCAAACCAATCTATGCTAAACGTACATGCTCCGTACGTCGCTCCCGTCGTGTTATCATTAGCTTACTAATCATTTGCTTTCTCGTTACATTGCCTACATTTTTCGAGCATAATTTAGTACATGAAAGTTCTCCGAATGACATTCATTATAATTTAACTGACTCTGCTTATGCATCAAAGAAAAAACAAATCTTTCTACATCTTCATCGGTCATATTTAGTCTTCATATGTGTGGTCATTATATGGATACCATTGACAGTGCTTTGTGTGTGTAATTCAATACTCATCTGGTATGTGAAGAGTACTTTGTTTCCTAATGACAATGAGAGAAGATTTATTCATGTGTGAATGTTCGAAATGGTAATTTTCCACATGATATCGAGCAGATTATACTTCTTCAACTGACGAAAAAGACATTTCGATAGTTGACATATGATCAAAATATGTTACCTTGATCGTAATTATATAGACTTTTGCCTTATCGAATTATTTAGACTAATCAATAAGTAATTGGTACTAAGACGACAGCAGAATAATTTGAAGCTATTTTTAAAACTTGGATGAGGAAGGTTTACTGTTGCACTGACTAGAACAATATATTTGGTCAATTGACAGGATAGTATTCATTCCGAAGCAAGGACACCTGACTGACAAAAGACTTCTATTCAGTTTGTATTCTCTGATTGAATTATAGAAAAAAATCCAGTTCCTTATGCCTTTTCCTATTCAATCTTTAGAATCGGTCTATAGTGGTAGTATATTGAATTTTCTCAATGTACTTGATTTGAAAGACAATAGCTTTCGATTAGAAATTCGGAAATGTTCATTCTAAATGCATTAGCTAGACAATTGAATCGCGTTGACGATGACGATCGAAAGATTTGAGTACTGGTGAAAATTCTTGATGAATTACATAATTTTTGTCATTTTAGGTATGTCCATCGATCGCGTCATTTCGATGATGATGTTCAATCCACCACGAACTACGATTCAGATCAAGGCTCTTCGATGTCGATTACAAATAAACTCGACTATCCTGCAACGAACCGTCGTAAATCTTCGTCGATATCATCCGTTTCGTTCAATACTGGAAGTTCGTTTCAGCTCCGTCGCCACAGTCGTTCAATACTTCAGAAACGTCGTGTAACTATAATCTTAATCTTTTGTCTGTTCGTTGCTTTGCTATTATGGACACCACAAAGTTTATCATTGACCTATGAAACACTGATTGAAAGCTATTCAGATATGTCTCACGAACATCGGATTATCTTATTAATTTTCAATAATTTCGCTAATCTATTTCTTTGTATAAATGCATCGATCGATTTGATTCTCTACTGTTTTCTATCGGAGAAATTTGCTCGCACATGTAAGCAGATCATGTTTCGAAAGTGTCTAACAACGGATGTCAAAGTTGGTCAACGTCCACGTTTCGTATCACTTGAACGAACTTCAGTTGCTCTGGCTAATCCGCCGACGAATAATCACCAACAACAGCTAGCAGCAAACACCACGAACAAATACTATATTCAATTGTATGATTTCTATCAAAACTCGTCGGGTTTGAAGAAGGATTCGAATAAGAACTGGAAGAAGAAATTCGTCCGGTCAATGACAGCGAGTGCGAAAAGTGATAATCAAATATTTTATCAAAGAACTTTGAGAAAGGGTCGATCCAAGTCAGCACCGATTCGAACGTCGAATGGAACAGTCAATGTCATACCCAATCCGATGTTGACTTCAATTGACGAACATGACTCGAAAAATGAGTCGAAAAATTCAATCAATATTATACTAGCGGATTCCATTGAAGCGCCTCCTTCGGAAGCTGTATGAAAACTCTCCTCATGGATCGCTACATTGTTTTAGTCGATTGTTAAAAGAAATTTTTTCACGCAATAGACGAGGTTGGTCAGTAAATATGATAGATGAGAGCATTGGGTTAAGCTAATGGAATCAGTTCGTGACTTTATTGTAAATCAATGATTTATACGTGCGAGAACTTGTGAATATTCGACTTTCAGACCGGAAATTCTTCCATTTACTGAAATGCGCAAAACAAAGCGCACATGAACATCTAAGACAATCAAGACAATTTACTCAACGTTTATTGAGTTGAACACAGAAAGGTTTCTGAAAAGTTGATTTGTAAGAGAACGTTCACGGGTTTTCTTGTTATCCGAAATGAAATAGCGACAAAACAGCTTATCAAATTTAAGAAATGTTTTGCGGTTTATAGATGGCTGCAGACATAGAGGATATGTCAATTCAATGTCAATCATATTTGTATCGAATAAGTTTAACAGTAGAGTTATGAGCGAGACGACAAAGGAAACTTACAGTTGTCTCATAAAGAGTAAATAGAGAATGTTGAACAAGTCCCGGGAAATACATTTCATCAGATCGATTAAGGTTACGAGCGGCTATCAAGTGACGACGCATGTGTTCATTGATCGGATGTTATAGGAAGAAGTGATCGAATGGCGAAAGATTAACTGTTGGTAACTAGAGAATAAAGATCGAATGTCTACGTCATTTCGATTGAGTTATTCTTTCATAATCATATTGACTTTGTGCTTTGGATCAGGTTTTTATTTTTCATTTCATCCGTATTGACGGACGAAACTTGTCAGTGATAATTTCACGTTAAAAACATTTTGTAAGTCGACATGACTGACAGATGTGACGATAGGTCATGTTTATATAGGCATCCGAGGCTCGACAATCTCTGCTGATCTTGATTGCGAATCCATAAGACCATTTCCAATACTGAATCGTCGGTTATCATCATCTTTCAGTTCATGTTATTCTACCGGTTGCATTTCACTTTCCAAGAAAATCCGCGTTGTGTGAAATAGTTCACAGACACCTCAAACCCACCTGTATTCAACGGCTGTTCAACAGTGACATCCACTGCTAAGCAATTATTATTCGTTGTGGAAGATTTCTGTGCAAATTTGTTCTGTCTGTCTTCTACCATCTCTTTCGTCTCATGTTAGTCAGTGAGAATAGGTCATTCATTATCTATCGACTCATATTTACTCTCTTATCGCGCAGAGTAAACACGATCGCTGACTTTTACACATTTTTACAACATGGCAGGACTTACTCATGAGACCATCGCTGAAATTCGCGAAGGTAAATGAGATGAAATTCAAATTCTGGAATTCATTTTCTTTTCTAGTTTTCAACCTATACGATGATCGTGGAGATAATCATATCCCGAAGCATTATCTAGGCGAAGCGACTCGTGCATTGGGATTGAATCCAACTGAAAGAGAGATTCGGTCGATTCTAGCCGATTTACAACGCGTCGAACGTTTGTCCATGGAACAATTTCAAGTGATCTTCGACCGATTAAGTCGACAGCAAGAGTATGTCGCGTCTGCTGAAGAATTCAACGATGCTCTGCGAGTTTTCGATAAAGACGGAAGTGGTCTCATACCAGCGACAGAATTACGACATTTATTAACGACTTTAGGTAAAACGAAACGCGCAATTTGAATGAAAATTTGCTGTTGTCTATGTAGGCGAACGATTAACGGATGATGAAGTCGAACAGCTGATTGGAGATTTTGAAGACAAAAACGGAATGGTGAATTACGAGGATTTCGTCAAAGCAGTACTTTCACGTTGATTGATTTGCACTATAATTCGATCAAAAGGACATTTATTGAACTTGAAATAAACGATTGAAAATGTATACTTCTTGTATATCTCATATCGAAATACCAACCATCTGTTGTTGATTCCCATAATAATCATCAGTTGCTCGTCTAGCAAAAAAGACCCTACTTTCACAATAAAAACACATTCAAAATGCAAGTTTTTCTTCTTTTTTTGCTATTTATAATTACGTACGGTCTTCATGTCGATCAAACTAAATTTCATGAGTATTGTATTATCGGTGCTGGTCCTAGTGGCTTACAGTTAGGATATTTTCTTCAGCAAAGCGAACGAGACTATATCATCTACGAAAAGAGTTCTCAAGCAGGTAAAATATGATCATACGCTCTCACGATCTCTCTTATTTTTCTCCTAGGCTCGTTTTTTGTTGATTATCCTCGACACCGTCGATTGATCAGCATTAACAAGCGTCTCACTGGAGAAAGAAATCGCAAGTTTAACTATAGACATGACTGGAATTCATTACTATCGGACGATGATCAACTCCGATTTACTCATCGATCGAAACAACTATTTCCATCAGCAGACCTTATGATCGATTATCTCAATGATTTCTCTCGTCATTACAATCTTCGTATTCAATTCAATACGACAATTCAGAATCTTCATCCATTACCTGAACAAACAAGTACATGTCAATCGAGAGAATGTTCGTACTCGTCGGTGACACGGTTTCATATGAATGATCAAAACGATAATCGTTACACGTGTGGGTACGTGTAGCAAACTGGAGGATAAAAATGATCGAAGAAATTAGTTTAGAATCGTTGTTGTAGCTACTGGCTTGTCTGTTCCCAATATCCCTCCAATTGTTGGCATTGAATTAGCAGATGGATATGAAAATCTTTCACTGAATGTCGAAGAATTCGAAAATAAATCTGTTTTAATTTTAGGTTATAGTTCCCGAAACAGAATGCTTGACCTGTATGAAAATTCTAAATTTAGGTCGAGGTAACTCAGCCTTCGAAGTGGCTCAACACATCTACGACGTAACGAATTTCATTCACATGGTCTCTCGATCTCGTGTACGTAATGCGTATGCAACACATTATGTTGGTGATCTGAGGTTGATCAGTTCCGCATTAAAAACTCTTTGTCATCCTTGATATCTGTAGGGCAATCAATAATCAATTATTGGATACGTATCAACTGAAATCATTAGATGCTTTAGCAGAGATCGATTTGTTAGAACATGAATTATCAAAACGGTCTAGTGATGGTCGTTTTCAACTGAGTCGCAAACAATCTCATGCTAACCCATCGATTCAAGAAAGACAAGAAGCAACAGTTTATGACCGAGTCATTCGATGTTTAGGATTTCAATTTGACAACTCAATTTGGCATGAGTAAATATCGAAATTTGCTCGTTATAGTTATCTATTTCTCTCTTCAGAAATGTCTCAATGGAGAAAAATCGCGGTCGAACGAAAAAATATCCAAAAATTCGTTCGGATTACCAATCCTTTGACTACGATCATTTGTATCTCGCTGGTACATTAACTCATTCGCTTGATTTTCGTCGTTCATCAGGTGGATTCATTCATGGCTTTCGTTATACAACTCGAGCACTTCACCGCATATTTCAATTTCGTTATCATCAACAAAAATGGCCATCGATCGTTCTTTCATGGCACAACTTACTAAATTATTTAATCAAACGAATGAACGAAGCTGATGGGATTTATCAAATGTTCGGTCAATTGGTTGACGTGATACTTATCGATCGGTAGTTTGTTTGTTTTTATTAATATTAGAAAGAAAAACTTGCCGTATCGATAGGGTTGACCGTCAATGTCGATATTTGGAAGAATTTCCTCTCCGATTACTTCCACGTCTTGGCGAAATCACCGGTTACACTTCAAATAGTCTTCTCGTATTGAATATGCAATACGGAATGAATTATTCAGGTGCAGGTGAGATGAATTTGTTTTCTTTGACTAATTTGAATAATAATTCTATGCATTCGAATGCCTAGGTCGAGATGTTTTTGCATTTGATCGTGTTTCTGCCTCAGTTCATACCGCCGATCGATCGAACTTTCTTCATCCTGTTCTCTATTATTATCAATCACCATTAAATGGTAAATCGTTTTCGATAGAAAATAATCTCACTAATTCTCTTCATTCAATTAGAGACAGATTTCGATCAGATCAAATCCGGTTTTCTGCCAATCACCTCATCCGCTCGCGTTCATCATATTATTGAAAATATTCTCACACTCTGGATGCAACCAGACGAACACATTTTGCCATTGAGAATCTTTCTCGAAAATATTCTCAACTTCGATCTCCGGCAGCAAACCAGCGAGAGTTATGCGCGAAGAAAACTCTTACAACGGCAACTAAACATTCCCACTGACTTCTACGCGTCTATTTGAAATGAATTTATCGGTGAAAGAATCTTGATGAGAAAAGACGTTTCGCTTAGTCTATTACACCTGTTTCTTTTCATCTGATAAAACAAATTCCAATAGAAATCAGACATTCCTACATAGTGTGAATCGTGACGAAAGAAAACCGACAATTTACAAACATGAAAAGAAAGTTTGGGATTACACAATCTTCAATTCGAAAGTTGATCGTCGTCGATTGGCAATATAATCGCAAGAAAAAGCAACAACTTCTCTAATCTTACTCGAAAATCTCTGATATAAATCAAGTGTCAATACGATGATGATGATGATTCTTCTTCTTCACACGCCATATAAGTCGATACTTAAGCTGCTAGCTTGATGATTCGATGACGTATTCCTATACGTACATATCAATTCGTTCCAGATCTGTTCTCCACATCATCTACGTGTGAAGAATAGACAATCAGACATAATTTCACTTTAATTTTCATCTCTTCATCAACAGACAGATGAAGATGCACTGAAGTCGTTGCTTGATGGGTGGTAAATGTAATTTAAGACATTCTATCGAGTCACATTTGTTTCTCTTGCGACTAGATCTATCTAATTTCGTTCCATCAGTAAATTTCTTTTCTGCTATCGAAAGTTATTCATTCATGTAAGATGATCACACATCGAACGCGAGATGAGATCTTCGAATTCTTTATTCGTTTCATTTCTTTAATGTCTATGTTCATATAATATATACAATTTCATCATTCATTCTCCTTTCAACTTATGCAACAAGAAAATACATATAAAAAAAGGATCAAGTGTACGATTACTTTGCTAGATTATAGTCGTGTGTTCATTCATGCGATGTCAGAGAAGGAGGAGCGGCATCGTTTAGAGATGATGCCATCGATCTAGACTAACTTCTTTTTTTTTCTTTTATACATCGATGCTGGTCAACGCGCAGCAGTCTGTTAACTATTAACGATGTTTAAGAGATACTTATGGTACAGTTCATCGATGATTATCGCTGTGTAGATGACGTCATTCCTGGTAGACAGATAATTAACTCATTTGGATTTTAATAATCTGAACATGTTTCGTTGTTCCTTCCGAAATTCATATACTTTATTATGAACACGTTGCCATTCCCTCACTTCTCGCCACAGTGACGGATCATTGTCGAGTATTGGGCGAACTGGCAATGTATATAGATAAAAACATGTGCAGTTCGGTGATGCTGCGTCCAAAGAAGAAGATGATAATGATGAAGAAATTACCGCTTCTTTCTTTTCTTCTCTAATTTACACTGATCATCATCAGCTCGTTTTTCAGTCTCGCGGTAAATTTCTTCAGTATATAAAAGAATCAACCTCAGAACGAAAGCGGGAGTGAGAGAGAGAGAGA